>PVJI01008474.1:0-70897 GCA_004026765.1 Micronycteris hirsuta
AAAAAAATACAGTCTTTGATGCCTAGGAAAGCTGTTAAAGAGAATAATATTTGTTAATGAAATGTAAAACATGTGAAAACTAAAATAAAAACAACTGCTCCGAAGATCAGGAGTGGAAAAGGTGGGGTATGTTAAGTCAAGTATCACAAATGACCTCATGGTTTCTTGGTCCCTGTAGCAAGAAAGATGTAAAATAATATTCATTTCTTCTGAGGATTCCTGGAGCAGTATCTTGAATGCCCCATTCCTGTGGGCCAGAAGCAAGGAGTTTAAATCTGTACTGACCAGGAGCAGATTAAAAATTATAGGACACAGGTAAGATCTATGTGACAGCCTCATGCATCATTTTCCTCACCTCAGTGACCTCAGTCCCCAGAAGGCCATTTTTTTTGTAAAGTGCATCAATGCTACAGGATTTAACAGGTTGCCTTCCTTCTCCTTATTTCTCTAAAATCCTGCTCTACAAACTTTTTGGCCTTTCAGCTACAGAAATTATTTCTCAGGGATACATAAAAGTGTCAATGTTACTAGGCAGTCTGGTGATGTATGGTATACCTCGCACTGGAGCACAGGCAATGGAGGAGGTGCTGTTTGGCCTCAAACACTGACCTGGGGCCAAAAATCAGGGCATGTAATACATTCTCCAATGGACCAGGGTAGAGATGCGCAGGGAGCTGTGATGATGCAGGTGTGAGGTGCACGCCGCACATCAGAAGAGCCAAGCTGAGCGTTGGGGTCGGAACTTGGTGAGCCTCTTAGAACTGTTCTCATGTTAGCTCAATTATTAGAATTTTGCACTAAAACACATTGCAAATGTGTTTGAGGTGCTGTAAGGCAGGACTCGGGGACTGTGCTCCTTCTTCATTTGGCCAGTTCTCATCTATTTTTTAGAGCTCAACTCAGTAACTACCTTCTCCAAGAAGCTTTCCATGGTCTATCAACACCACACCCTCCACTGCTACAACCACCGCCACAGCCGCCACCGCAACCCCATCTATGTAGGTGACCCTGTGATGCCTCTTACAAGACAATATCAAACTCTGTTTAATTGTCACCTTCTACTCTCTCACTAGACTTATTTTTGTGATGTCAGGGTTGTTTTTGTTCATTTTGTCTTCTTAGTGCCTAATAAAATGCCTACCTTATAGCAGGTACTCAACAAATGTTTGCTGAATGAATGAGCAAACCTACAAACAGAGTTACTGTTCAGAAATGCTTGCGATATAGAGTTAGTTTCTTTTTAACAAACTATAGTAGGATTTCCACAATGTGGAAATTACTCTAGTAACTTCATTAATTCTTTCCAGCCACTAAGGAACACCAAAGAAGCAATTTACTGAATGACACTCTAGTGACAAGAAAGAGGTAATGTGGCTAATTCCGAAAGTAATTTCCATGCAGAGTTTACCCACAGGAAAAATATGCCTGAATACTTCTTAAGACCATCAGATGGGGAGCAGTAAATTAAATTAGCTGGCTGTCTTTCCAGGCTCTCTGAGAAATTAGTATATGGTAGGTGTCACCTGTTGGAAGCTGGTTTTGAAAAATCTGTTGTGAAAAAAAAATCCCAGTGTTCCATTACCTTTATTTGTGACTTAGATGGATTTCTGTACATGGAAGTACACGTGGGACTCTAAAATGGATTGTCACCAATGATCCTTAAACAATAAGGGGCAAACCTGAAGTTAGTTTGTTTATTTCTAAAGGTTGTTCCTTTTTGGGTTTTGGTGAGACCTACACAAATTGTAAAGACAACGGAAGGAACAGATAAAGAAGGAAGAGAGGCAGAGAGACAGATAAGAAGAGGGAATGGAAAAGTTTTAAAATATATATATTTATAAACCCAACATCACATCAGTTATTACTGCCAAAAACCAGAATAACTTTGGAGTCTATAACATCTGGTGACATGAAACCCACTTGCTCGTTCTAGTTCTAATTCTGCCACTAACAGTGTGACAGACATTAAGGATTTAATTTCAACCTCCTGTAATTTCTTTTCTGTAGGTTTGGAGGCTGGTGGTGTTCACCCAAAGGCCCCTTCGCATTCTATGATTTTATAAGCTTCTTACAAACAAACGCCTTGTTTTCTCATCATTCTGCTTCTTTCTCTGTAAGAAAACCAAAGTTTCATATCAAGGAGAAAAGTACTACAAATGAGCACCTACCCAGGGATCTCAGAGGTTTTCTTTTTCGGTTTTGGCTTTGTTTTTAACTTACACAGTAGAAGAAAAGTTGCTTTATTCTGCTGCCACGCTCAAGGGGAGTTATAAGCACAATAACTACGTTTGAATTTTTAGTCTTCTATCAATCAACCCCCCCCCAGGGTTTAGAGTTGATCTCATTTCAATAATTCAACACCTTATAACAAAAGGAAAATGAGGAAGACAAACCAACAGACAGAGTTATGTGGCCATGTGCCTAACAAGATTCTGATCCTCCAAAATATAGAAAGAATAGCAGGGTATAGGAAGGTTTGTCATTTGCCAGGCTGCTGATATAATCAGAGTGTTCGTAAGTGAAGCGGTCTTTTCACAGAAATGTTACAAAATATCTATCACTGCCCTTTCTCTTTTGTGGGATACATGCCAGTCTTCTTTAACACACAGATTTCTCAACTAACAGTTCTATTAACACGTTGTCTCTACTACTTTACTGTGAGTGAATCATTATTTCATGCACTGATTTAATGTATCAATAATTCAATCAAAAATACAGTGCCTATGAACTTTCAGACTGTTCATAAGCATACAGTGACCAAGACAGACACACACGTTTTAAACATATTCATCTGGAAAAATAAGGAGTACAGATATAACTGTCATTGGTTACAGAATCTCCACTAGTTGTGACCTTCCAATTTTTTAAAAATTTTACATGAATGAAAGAATCAAAACCATGTCAACCTTGCCTGCCCTCAACTAACAATCTTGTACATTTATTTCAGAATAGTATATTGTACTATTCATCAGCCTCAGGTGTATTAGTCTAGATGTGTTGCCAATGTGGAATCACTGAAGAACATTATTATCCCTATCATATTCTATAAGGACATAAGCAGTGAAAGTGATTTTTAAAACTCTTGTAAGAGGCATAAAATTAAAATAGAAATGAAATGCTGCATATATGGGACTGTGTATGCACCCACTTTGATAGTATTTTATTTTCAGTATTTTTTAAATTGAAAGTGATGATAAAATGGAAAATATCATGCTTAAAATAGAACTAACTTATTCAACAAAGATTTATGATATAATAGCAGCAAATTGTGCAACCTGAGAAAACATCCTGGAAACCAGTAATAAACATGAAGGAAAAAGAAAAGTGACTAACAAAATGCTCTTTTTCTGTATCTTATAGAAAATGCTTCAGGCAAACATCTAGGGGAAGCTGAAACCTGTTTAATAATGAAACTGAATGACCGCAGTCAACTTATTACAGTGACCAGTAGTAACTATTTCATAAGGGTTTCATCATTGTTTTTCCTGAGAATGAGAAAAATGAGAACACTGGTAAAGCTCAAGAGTCTTCTCATAAAATGTATAATTTCTGAAATATTTACATTCATAACATTTTATTTATACAAACTTAATAAGGGAAGATTGAGCATGTCTTCTGATTTGGCAATTATTCCCATATAATTCTTAAAATAGTGTCAAGCTGATTATGAAATATGTAACATACCAAACACTCCTAATTATTTCTGGCATTTTTCTTTATAAAGTAAAATAATGTCTTTATAGTTTTCAGGGCTCTCTGGAAATAATTCTCAAAGATAGTTTTAGGTATAAAAGCTAGACTGATTTTATTTTTCTAATTTTAGGTTCTGAACTTGGGAAGGCAAAATCAAAAGAGTTATTAGAGGAGATTTTGTTGTTTGATTAAATAGTATCATAGATGCTGAGAACTAGTACTTGGTTATCTATTTAATCAAAGTGTCAATAAAGTATTTTAAAATAACATCAAACAAAGTAACATGATTATAAGGAGTTTAAGCTCTTTCACAAATGAGAAGCTGTGTTCTTTATTTTTGCTTTTTAAAAAATAATTAAGGCCCTGGTTGGTGTGGCTCAGTTGGTTGGAGAAGATTCAATTTTCAGTCAGGACATATACCCAGGTGGCAGGTTTGATCCCCAGTTGGGTGCATACTTGAGGCAACCAATCAATGTTCTCACATCAATGTTTCTCTCCCTCTCTTTCTCCCTCCCTTCACCTCTCTGTAAAATCAATTAGAATATATCCCCAGATGAGGATAAATAATAATAATAACAGGACTCCTCTGCAGCATTGTTTTGCAGCACTTAACTGAAGTGTGCTTTATTTCTCAGAGTGAGGACTTTACAGCTTGTGTGCCATAGTCATTTAAAGTGCACACAGGTGAGACATTGAAACCTGGAGCTGTGAAAAGACCAGAGTTAGACCCAAACAGGGGTCATCCCAAAAAACAGATACAGTGAGACAAATTTCACTTTGCTACTCCAGTGAACTTGCAAGGTGGGAGCGGTGAACACCAGTACACTTGCTGGAGGAGGAACTCCGCCAACGAAGGAACCACCAACAGAAAACAATGGAAGAAGGTGAAGGAGGTAGTGGAACCCACACTAACCTAAGTCCAGGACCAACCTGGAAATACAACCAATTGATGGAGAAATTACCCACAACAAACAACTGAACAAGAGTGAGAGAGAAGCCTCAAAACCTTGTTCACGCAGAAGAATCAGCTTCAACACAACCTGTCCACACCTGCACAACAGAATACAAGGCGTGGCAGACGGAGTGACCCTCAGTTAACCAGATGGAGGAAAGGACCCACCAAAGAAAGACCCAATAACAACCAAAACCCAAAGACATACAGAGATACAACATAAATGACAGTTCAAGACCAGCGAGCTCAGGAGATTAAGGAGACTACACCACTGAATCTCACAGGTATTCTACCAAAGAAGTTCATACCATAAACACAGGGAGTCAAACAGATCAATTTAAGAAACAGAGGCTAACAAGAAGAGTCTCACAAACAGTGGGAAGACAAAGAAACAATCCCCAAATGAAAGGAAAGGAGGAAGCCCCAGAAAGAGTGATAAATGAAACAGAGGCAAGTCAACTATCAGATACTGAGTTCAAAGCATTGGTTATCAGGGAGCTCAATGAGTTCACAGAGAATTACCAGAAACTACAGGGAAACTACAATGAACTCGCTGCAAACTATATCAACATGAAAAAAGAAAGAGAAACTATCCACAAGGGCCAAGAAGAAATGAAGAATACAATTTCTGAACTGAAGAACACAGTACAAGGAATCAAAAGCAGGCTCAATGAAGCAGAGGATTGGATCAATGAGCTGGAGGACAAGACAGAAAAAAACACCCAGAAAGAGCAAGAAAAAGAAAAGAGGCTCAGAAAGAATGAAGAGGGATTAAGGGAAATACAGGACAACATGAAACATAATAATATTCATATAATAGGGATACCAGAAGGAAAAGAAGAAGAGCAAGGGATAGAAAACCTGGTTGAAAAGAAATGATAGAAAATTTCCCTAGTCTGATGAGAGAAAATGTCACACAAATCCAGGAAATACAGAGAGCCCCAATCAAAAGGAACCCAAACAGGCCCACCTCAAGACACATCATCATTAAAATGGCAAAATTCCAAGACAAAGAGAGAATCTTAAAAGCAGCAAGGGAGAAACAGGAAGTAACATATAAGGAAGCCCCGATAAAGTTAGCAGCTAACTTCTCAATGGAAATGCTCCAAGTCAGAAGAGAATGGCAAGAAATATTCCAAGTAATGAGAACCAGAGGCCTGCAACCAAAGCTACTGTACCCAGCAAGGCTCTCAATCAAGATAGAAGGCCAAATAAGGAGCTTCCCAGACAAAAGAAGTCTAAAAGAATACACCTCCACCAAACCAGCTCTGCAAAAGATACTAAAGGGACGGCTTTAAGGAAAGGAAGGAAAAGAGAAAGAGAGAGAGAGGAACACAAGTATAAAAAAAAGGCAATGAATAAGTACCTATCAATAATAACCTTAAATGTAAATGGATTATATGCTCCAGTTAAAAGACAAAAGACATAGAATAGCTGAGTGGATAAGAAAGCATGACCCACACATATGCTGCCTACAAGAGACCAACCTCAGGACAAAAGACCAAAAGACCTTTCACAGACTGAAAGTGAAGGGCTCGAAACAAATTTTCCAAGCAAATGGACAAGGAAAAAAGCTGGGGTAGCAATACTCATATCAGACAAAATAGATTTCAAAAAAAGGTCCATAAAGAGAGACCCAGAAGGACATTTCATAATACTCAAGGGAAGAATACATCAAGAAGACATAAACATTGTAAACATATATGTGCCCAATATAGGAGCACCCAAATACATAAAGAAAATCTTGGAGGACTTCAAGAAAGATATTGATAGCAACACAGTTATAGTAGGGGACTTTAACACCCCATCGTCAAAATGGACAGATCTTCCAAACAAAATATCAACCAAGATATTGTTACATTGAACAATGCCTTAGATGAAATAGACTTAACTGATATATATAGAGCCTTTCACCCCAAAGAAGCTAAATACACATTCTTTTCAAATGCACGTGGAACATTTTCAAAGATAGATCATATGATAGGACACAAAACAAGCCTTAACAAATTCAAGAAAATTGAAATCATATCAAATATTTTCTCTGACCACAAGGGACTGAAATTAGAAACCAACCCAAAGGAAAAAAAAACCCAAACACTCAAAATCATGGACATTGAATAGCATGCTATTAAAGAACGAGTGGGTCAAGAATGAGATTAGGAAAGAAATCAAAAAATTTCTTGAAACAAATGAAAATGAATTCACAACAACCCAAAACTTATGGGACACAGCAAAGGCAGTTCTGAGAGGGAAGTTCATAGCAATACAGGCCTACCTAAAAAAGACAGAAACATTTCAAACAAATGGCCCAACCCTACACCTACAAGAACTTGAGGAACAACAAGAAAGACAGCCCAGAGCAAGTAGAAGGAAGGAAATAACCAAGATCAGAGCAGAATTAAATGACATAGAGACTAAAAGCACAATTCTAAGGATCAATGAATCCAGGAGCTGGTTCTTTGAAAAGATAAACAAAATTGACAAGCCTTTAAGTAGGCTCATCAAGAAAAAAAAATAGAGAGGACCCAAATAAACACAATCAGAAACGAAAGAGGAGTGATTACAACTGATGCCACAGAAATACAAAGGATTGTAAGAAACTACTACGAAGAACTGTATGCCAAGAAATTTGAAAACCTAGGAGAAATGGACAAATCTCTAGAAAAATATAATCTTCCAAAACTCAATGAGGAAGAAGCAGAAAGCTTGAACTGATCAGTAACAGCAGACAAAATTGAAACAGTAATCAAAAAACTCCTGACACACAAAAGCCCTGGACCAGATGGTTCATAGGAGAATTCTACAAAGCATTTAAGGAAGAACTAACCCCTATCCTTCACAGACTATTCAAAAAAATCCAAAATGATGGAAGACTCCCAAACTCTTTTTAGGAAGCCAGCATCATCCTAATCCCAAAACCAGAAAAAGACACAACAAAGAAAGAAAAATTCAGGCCAATATCGCTGATGAACATAGACACTAAAATCCTCAACAAAATATTGGCAAACCTCATCCAGCAATACATTGAAAAGATCATACACCATGACCAAGTGGGATTCATCCCAGGGATGCAAGGATGGTACGATATTTGCAAATCAATAAACGTAATACATCACATAAACAAAAGCAAAGACAAAAATCACATGATCATATCAATAGGTGCTGAAAAAGCAGTTGAAAAGGTATAGCACCCATTTATGATAAAAACACTTAGCAAAATGGGAATACAGGGAGCATTCCTCAACATAATAAAGGCCATATATGAGACACCTACAGCCAACATCATACTCAATGGGCAAAAACTAAAATCTTTCCCACTAAGATCAGGAACAAGACAAGGTTGTCCACTATCACCACTTCTATTCAACATAGTATTGGAAGTTTTAGCTACAGAAATCAGACAATAAAATGAAATAAAAGGCATCCAAATTGGAAAGGAGGAAACAAAACTGTCATTGTTTGCAGATGACATAATAGTAATAGTGTACATAGAAAATCCTATAGACTCTTCTAAAAAAACTACTCGACCTAATAAGTGAATTTGGCAAACCAGTGGGATACAATGTCAATATCCAGAAATCAAAGGCATTTTTGTATACCAACAATGAAACGTAAGAAGCAGAAATCAGGAAAAAGTCCCATTTGATATAACAACAAAAGAAATAAAATACCTAGGAATAAACTTAACCAAGGAGGTAAAAGACCTGTACTCAGAAAACTACACAACACTGCAGAAAGAAATCATGGAAGACACAAGCAAATGGAAACATACACTGTGCTCATGGATCGGAAGAATCAACATCATCAAAATGTCCATACTACCCAAAGCAATTTATAGATTCAATGCAATACCTATCAAGGTACCAATGGCATATTTCACAGATATAGAACAAACACTTCAAAAATTTATATGGAACCATAAACGACCCCGAATATCAGCTGCAATTTTGAGAAAGAAGAGAAAAGTGGGAGAGATCACAATACCTGATATGAAACTGAATTACAAAGCCACTGTAATCAAAACAGCCTGGCATTGGCATAAAAACAGACACATAGACCAATGGAACAGAATAGAGAGCCCAGTAATGAACCCAAGTCTCTATGGCCAATTAATTTTCAACAAAGGGAGCAGCAGCATGAAATGGAGTAAAAATAGCCTCTTCAACAAATGGCATTGGGAAATCTGGACAGAAAAACGAAACTCGAGTACCAACTTACACCATACACAAAAATAAATTCAAGGTGGATAAAAGACTTAAATATAAGTCATGACACCATAAAAGTCCTAGAGGAAAACATGGTAGGAAAATCTGACATTCCATGCAGCAACATCTTCACTGACATGTCCCCTAGAGCAAGGGACATAAAGTAAAGAATAAACAAATGGCACCTCATCAAAATAAAAAGCTTCTGCATGGCTAAAGAAAACAGTATTAAAATAAAAAGAAAACCAACTGTATAGGAAAACATATTTGCCAATGATACCTCAGACAAGGGTTTGATCTCCAAAATATATAAAGAACTCATACGACTCCACTCCAGGAAGACAAAAAACCCAATGAAAAAATGGGCAAAAGACTTGAACAAACACTTCTCCAAGGAGGACATACAGAGGGCCCAGAGACATATGAAAAGATGCTCAGCATCACTAACCATCAGAGAGATGCAAATTAAAACCATAATGAGATACCACCTCACACAGGTCAGAATGGCCATCATAAACAAATCAACAAATAAGTGTTGGAGGGGATGCAGAGAAAAGGGAACTCTAGTGCACTGTTGGTGGGAATGCAGACTGGTACAGCCACTGTAGAAAACAGTATAGAATTTCTTCAGAAAACTAAAAATGGAATTGTCTTTTGATCCAGAAATTCCACTACTGGGATTATACCCTAAGAGCCCTGAAACACCAATCCAAAAGAACCTATGCACCCCAATGTTCATAGCAGCACAATTTACAATAGCCAAGTGCTGGAAAAACCTAAATGCCCATCAGCAAATGAGTGGATCAAGAAACTATGGTACATTTACACAATGGAATTCTACACTGCAGAGAGAAAGAAGGACCTTATACCCTTTGCAACAGCATGGATGGAACTGGAGAGCATTATGCTAAGCGAAATAAGCCAAGTGGTGAGGGACAAATACCATATGATCTCACCTTTAACTGTAACATAATCAACAAAAGAAAAAAGCAAGCAAAACATAACCAGAGACATTGAAATTAAGAACAATCTAACAGTAGCCAGAGAGGAGAGAGGACTGTGGGGAGAAGGGTTTTCAGGAACTACTACAAAGGACACATGGATAAAACCCAGGGGGAGGGTGGAAGCAAGGGAGGGAAGTGGGCTTGGATGGGGTGGGGAGGAAAGGAGGGGAGAAAATGCAGACAACAGTAATTGAAGAACAATAAAGTAATTTTTAATAATAATAATAATAACAACAATAATAATAATTAAGGATGTTATTAAAGTCAAAGCAAAGCAGAGAAAATTATTCTGATGAGCTATACAATCTGTATCTGAATAGATTTCACAGAGGGTGCAGAATAATATTTTACTATCTCTAACTAAGAGTTCTAATACTAATTTACCATTATTTTACAGAGTGATTTTTTTTATTAAAATCATATCCCATATAGAAAAATTCCAGTGGTTATAACTTTAAACCAACAGGAAATGCATTAAAAAAATAAGGTAAACTTTAAGTGAGAATGTCCTATCCTCACTACTGTGGAGCTTTTAATATTTACTTTTTTATTTTTATTTTATTATTATATCCTTCATTACTGTTTATCCCCTTTATACTACTTGGCTGTAAAAAAGAAGAAAATTTCACCCTTTGCAACAGTATGGATGGACCTGGAGAACATTTTGCTAAGTGAGATAAGCGAGTCAGAGAAAGGCAAATACCATACGATTTCACTCATATGTGGAATCTAATGAACAAACTGAACTAACAAGCAAATTAGAGTCAAACTCATAGACAGAGGGCAGGCTGACAGCTATGGGGTTGGGCAGTTAGGGGGTGGAGGGATTGAGTAACTTATCATTTTAACAGGGAGAAGCTAAATTCTAGGTTTTCATTGACACCATATTTGGCAGTAAAAGATTCACAAGCTTCTTTCTGTTTTTAAATTATCTGATGAATAAATCCTTCACAGTTAAAAAAAAAAGAACTTTGCCAAAATATTAGTACATTTTATAGCTTCTTCTCAGACTCGATAACTACAATTCAAAACAAATAAGGTTCACTTTATTCAAAACCTCTACAACTTCCCATACATGCTCAGATTTTGTCCTTCACTATCCTTTCTCATATTCTAGAACAAACTTATACTTTAATTTAGGATTAAATCACTCCCCTTTTTTGTTGAAAACCCAATGGACATGCACAGTTGTATTTTCCTCTCACTAAGGCCCCTACTATAGTCTCAAGCACCCACATTAATTATAACTTTTAACTAAAACAATAACTTCTGTTTCACAGAGCAAACTAGAAGATAGAAAGTTGAGAAAATGGATCATACTTAAGGATCATCACTCATGAATGCTGATAACTCATGTATACTAATAAGAAGACCTTCTCTAGCTACACATATCCCTTTACACCTTCAAAAAGTGACAAGTTAAAGCATTTTTCAACACAAATATCCTAAAGATATAATCACTTTATAGTATATGAAAATCAGTGTATGCAAAAGAATATGAACTTGAATTATGCTTACTAATCAATGTTTCAGTGTCAACAGTACTTATAAATTATCTGTGTTCATTAATAATCCTTTGATTAATGAAATTCTTAAAATCTCAAGGTTTTAAGTTACCTATAAATCTTATAAAATATGTTTAAACTGACACATTACAAAAATAATTACTGCTATTAAAATGTCATAATTATGAACATAACTTTGCATTTTTATAATCTTAAGCATTATGTACCTGTAACAGTAGTTCATTTGATCAGTAAGCCAAAGTAAGCAGTTTAGGAAGTTTATATTAAACTAGTATTTTCATTAGAAAACACCAAAATCATATATATGCACATATATATATGAAGTCTGTCCATAAAAAGTTCAAACAAGAACATTTTGCACAACATCAACATAACCTGGTAGCGAAGAAGAGTGGACTAGAATACTCATGTGTGAACAATGATGACTTCACTATATTAGTCAGTGGAAGTGGTAGACACTGTTGAGTGAGCATGTGTACTGTGTGTCTGCCACATTCAAAATGAGCAAGTAGAGCAATGAATCTGCATCAAATTTTGCATTAAGCTTGAACATTCTTCCATGGAAACTATTCAGATGATTCAGAAGGTCACAGCTCTGGGCAACTGGTGATTGGCAGCTTCATCACAACAATGCACCTGCTCATACATCACATTTCATGTAGTTTTTTGGTGAAACATCGAATCACCTGGGTGACTCAGCCTCCCTACAGCCCAGATTTGATACTGCTCTACTTCTGGCTTTTCCTAAAACTAAAATCACCTTTGAAAGGGAAGAGATTTCAGACCATCCCTGAGATTCAGGAAAATACAATGGGCCAGCTGACGGCAATTGGAAGAACTGTGTGAGGTTCCAAAGTGCCTACTTTGAAGGGGACTGAGGCATCATTGTCCTGTGTACATATTTGTTGTGCTTGGCACTTTTTTCAATAAGTGTATTTTTCATATTACATGGCTAGATACCTTCTGGATAGACCTTGTACATGCTATATTATACTGAACCCTGATAAACCAAAGAAAATTATTAAACTAGTATAGTTTGTCCAAAGATTCACCCTACTTATGTGAACCTGGATTCTTAATATGTCCCTAAGCTAGCAGTTTCTGTAAGAAAGATTATTTTTCCTCAGAAGCCTGGTGCATCTAATGTAGTAAAAGATTGGGTTTCTTCTGTTTGTTTGTTTATTTTCTCTGAATTCTGGGAACATCAAACTTATATAAGCAGTGATATTTATCTCTAAAAACCATTTAAAACAGAGCTCCTTTAATATAATGGCATTATAATCTAATTTATTAATACTCTCCAGAAATAGGAAAATATTTCACATTCACACATGGGAGATAAAAGTTTTTCTGAATTACAAGCACTTAGCTTTTAGCCCAGTTGTACAACTTCAACTGCAGGTCGAAAATAAACTCAGAAGTACCCTGATCTGGGCAGCTCACTTGGTTGGAGCATCGGTCCCTAAAGCAAAAGGTCAGGAGTCCAATTCCTGGTCAGGGCACATGCCTGGGTATCGGTTTGGTTTCCCAGTCTGGACTCATACTAGAGGCAGCTGGAGAGGCAACTGATCGATGTTTCTCTCCCCCTCTGCCCCCCTCCTTTCCCCTCTCTCTGAAATCAATAAGCATGTCCTCAGGTGAGGATTTAAAAAAAAAAAAAACAGAAACACGAAAACTCACTAGTCTGTCTCAAGAGCTAGAGTCCTTCCCAATGGTCACACACACACACACAAATCAATTTATTTGAGCTCACAAGTAGAAAAACAGAAAAAATTAACAAATTCAGTTGCCATCTCTCACTCCATCATCCATTTGATGGAAATCACCAGAAGTCATACCATAAGACCAAACATTCAACCACTGCTACCACGCAGGAACCAGAAAAAGCAAAAACACAAAAATCAATGAAGAGAAAGAAAAAAAATCAGAAGAAATAGAGCATGATGAGCAAAGTTAAACTTCTATTGCTGCTTGGGATTTCCTCCAAGGGGCAAGGAAAGACGGGCTTGAGCATAAGCAGCCCTGAGATGACCTCTCTAAAAAAGCAGCTCTTCAAGTGAATGCTCTCGGACATTTCAAGGACGGTCTCCAAATCTGTTACAGAAATCATTTTCTAAAATGTAAAACCATGATTCTCATGCAGTATAGGATGAGTACTTTTATCAATGATTTTTAATTCATATAAATTATAAAAACTTTACAGCAAAATGTTTTTTAAAGAAGAGAGAGATTCAGAGAGGATTCAAGAAGGCAGCTATATACAGGTAATTAAATAAAGGAATGTTAAGATAAAATTGCTAGGTTACGTACAAGGCTGCCTAATATCTTACAGAGCCACAAACTGTATCCTTTGGGGTTATCTGTTCCACCAAACAAATTACTTCATTTCCAGCAGACAAAAATCTACACGTTAACCTCAGCCACTGCGGACTCATAAACTAGCTCAGTCAATAAAAAGTCAGGCCCAGCCCTGTACAAAAAAAGCATCCAACACTCTCTTCTATCTATTCCAATTTTGGATCTTTTTTTTGTTTTTTAGCAGAGCTCAAAATTTTTTAGCATGCCTCAATATATCTTTTGTCATGCATCCTACTGAAATCTGGTGAGCCCTTTCACTGTGAATATTTAGATCTTTTTTTCAAATCACAGACATTTTTTGCTACTATTTAATTATTGACTAGTTCCTCTTTCTCCTTCTGGAACTCTCACAGTGAGTATAGTGGATGTTGTAGATCAACCATATCTTTTCCTCAATGATTTCCATCTCCTTCAAAACTGGATTCATTAGTTGGCAAATTATAGTACTTGAATCTTCTTAAATGCACTGGTTGTTGTAAATAGTATTATTATTATTGTTATTATTATTATTATTATTTTGCTTAAGTTATCTTCTGCCTCTTTCTACAACTATATTGCCAGGCATGAGTTCTATTTGCACTGGCCACTCCCCTTTATGCTGCTGGGTCCTTTTAGATAAGCTGTTATTTTATTGTTTGTTTGTTTTGTTGTTAACTCCTCAGAGTTCATATCTGACACTCCCCCAGCCTCCTGCCTAGAAAGACTCAGCCTACTCATTCAGCTGATTCTTGGAACATCGCGGACTGGAAAATCTGACATATGTTTACAAAGCCAGTTTTGATCCCCCTTTCTCCGCTCTGGGCAGAGTGTGGTGGGCACACACCTCTGCAGACCAAGCTCTTCCCAAAAGCCTCTGCTTCATCCCAAGGTCTCTCTAGTACTGCTTCCCAAGTTCATACCCTGTCCACAAAGGAGAAAAGCCCACCCACTCCCCTCATCGGGAATCCCACAGCCCAAGGGCTCACTTGGATACAGCTACCCATCTGCTTCACCAACCACATGGCTCAGCAGAGGCAAATAGACTGGAATTGGGAGTGTGAGCGATGGGGGCACGGTTCCACTCACCATCCTTCAGAATTCTTGCCCAGATATTTATTACCTCACTGAGTTACCAGCAGACCCCCTGAAGCTGCTGCTTCTGTCAGCCCATGACGTTGTGTGAAGTGGACTAACAGGGAGAAGGGTATGAGGTTGGATGTTGTTGAGTTAAGCAGTTACTATGTGAAAATTAAATTGTACTTGACTAGGGAGGCTAGCATGTCTTCATTTAGTTTGAAATAAGAGAAGTGGCCATGGCAAGGCTCCCTACATGGCCAAATCTCAGGCTGGCATTAGGATTGAGTTACCTCTCTACCAGTTGTTTATCATTCAAAGAACTGATTCATATGGTTCTTTACTTATTTTGTTGAATTCCTATACTTCAGAGGATAGGATATTTTAAAATGGGTCATGCCCAAAGCCGCATAGAGGTGGCACAGAGCTGTTGATGAAATGAGGGAAAAGCTAGAACTCAGGCTGCCACGGAATGGAAAGGTTGTCTTAGATTTCTTCCTTGGAATTGCTTCTGTCCTTGTCTCATGTGGCACCTGCTGCAGGAAGCGGGGCCTGAGGCCCTGGCAATGAGGAGGTCCCCGTCCCAGGAAGGCCCAAGTGCGAAAGCTTTAGATCGTTTAGGCCTTGGAACAAACCGTCTCCTCTCTGGGTCCAGTACCGTGTAGTCTTTTCTTTCCTCTTTTCACCACCAGTGTGGGGAAATCCAGGCAGCTGATTAGTGTGTGGGCTTAGGGGGCAGTCACCAATGAGACTCTTGGCTGTGTAGCAGTGGTTGCTGTGGTTTTCACTGTGTTTGTTAAGGTTTATCTCAAGCACACTTGTGGTCTGACTGCTCTAGATTAAAAACATTTTTGTGACATATGATGGTATAGGTCAGCTCCCAAAGAAACTAAATTTAAGTTTGAAATTAAACCTCCAGCTATTCGTAGCCTACCTGTACCTGAACTTATCTGTTACACAGCACCTTTGCAATCTGGTGCAGAGTCCAAGGGTGATCGCTAATGATACTCCATTTAAGATAATGGGCTTAGCTTTGTGAAAATGGAGAGTAACACATCCTTCAGGATTACAGAAGGCAGCTCTAATGGCCCTAAGAAGATTTTATGGCTTTGTAAAGGAGACAAACTTGAAGTGTTGTCGAGATGATTAGAACCTTGAAGTCGGCTCAGAGCTCTTCCTGCCTTTCTCCCATTTAATGTCAATAATTATTCACAAATGCAATTAAAAAAATAAATCTGCCTGAATATTTTAACGGTAGCTTGGATCTTCTTTTTTCTTTTATAAACAGAAAACATTGCTTGTGTTTTACTTTGATTGACTTGTAGCTTTATTATAGTTTTACTTTCTATAAAAACACAAAACACAGGGAAGAATATAAAAATTATCCATGGTTTTAGTAACTAGAGGTTACCTCTGTTAGCATTTTACTAAATTCACTTTTAGTCTTATCTGTATATAACAGCTAATGGGTTAAGTCACATTTATATATTCATTTTAGTCAATAATTTAGACAATATAGAGCTAGTTTTTAAATAATATAATCAAGATTTTTCAAAATTACATTTTAATTTCTATTTTTTCTCATTATAAAAATCCAATAGTTATATAATGATCAGTTTACTATTCTTTTGCTTCCCAGTCCTTGCCAGTACATCCCAAGAATTCATCCTGTCTTTTAATTTTTATTCTTGTATTTCATTTTATTTGGGTACTGATTTAAAATAATTAATTGGGCGTAACTCTATACCAGGAGCAGACATTTTGTTCTGTCCAAACGCCCATGGAGACATGTGGCCCCTGGTTGTTTAAACCCTGCTCTTCTCCAAGGTCCCAACCAGGACCTGTCTACCTGGCCCCACGTGCCATTACCAGCTAAGCTACAGAGGCAGTAATGGTTATTATCGGCAGTACAGCCACAACATAATTTTTGGACCAATAATACTTGACAGTATTTTTTGTGTTAGTCTTATAGACCAAAAATAGAAATAAACATTATAAGCTTCTTGAACATAGGAACATTTTCTAAGCGTGTACATTTTGGATGGGACCAAATATCAAAGGACCTTTTGGCGTGGATCAAATGTCCCCATCGATATTTGCACAGGACCAAATGCCCTGCAAGCCCGTATTAGCGGACATTTCAAGGTCCTTGTGGCATGGACCAAATGTCCTCGTGGACATTTTGGACAGAACCAGAAGTCTGGCAAGGCTCTCCACATATATATCTGGCTGGCTTCAATGCCTTATCATGGTCCTATAGGACAATCCCATTTTTTTATACTTACGAGTAACCTGTTTATTTTTCCTGCTTGAAAACTTTAAATTGTTTTTGTACTGGAAGTTCACATTTTCATCAGCATATGCCTAGAACTCCTCATTTTATTCATTTTGCCTAAAATATCTTCTTCATTTTATAGTCTCAGGTATTTTTTTTCAGACCCAGAAACTTTTCTTTATATATCTTTGATAATACACTAAATTATAGCTTCTACTCTATTCATATAGTCTCATTCTCAAAGATGCCAATTATTCATGGCTTCATTTTCTATCCCTTAAATCTATCATTTTCTTTCTTACATTTTTTTCTGAATTATATAGAAGATGCTGCGTTAACTATTCCCAATGTGGGTTTTAATTCTTCAATAGAGTTTTAATTTCTACAACATTTTTCCTGCCGTCGGCAGTTCTCTTTCAGTCACTGCCAACCCCTCTGCAAATACTCTTTCACACATCTCCTTTTTGTCTTTCAATGACTCAAAGCAGGTGCATTCTGAATCTTCGTCTTTTACTATGATGATCTTTCACACATACTTTGAAAATAGTACTGTGTAGCCATGAGTCCCCCTTTTTGCTGTTGCTGTGTTCTCCCTTAATTATACATCATTGACTGAGGCCAAATTTTCACCCGGCCGGGTGAGCGCCAAGCCCCAGAGGCCATCCTCCTTCGTTCCCTCTCGGCTGCCAGGCCCGACTGACCGCAGCTCCCTCGCAGGCCTTGCCCTGAGTGTGGATGAGCACAGCCCCTCCAGCTATTTATCTGGGGGTCTTAGTTTCATCAGGAATATGGTGGATGAAGGAAAAACATTTTCTAAATTAGATACAGAGAGAGTATATTGTATTTCTAACTGTGTTTCTTATTTATGCACAAGAGCATGGCTAAAAAGCAGAAAGTTCTAAATAGAGATGCTAAGGCATTGATGAGCTGTTTACTTTCTTATGTCATCAATTATCATGACCAATAAATCAATCATACTGATTGTCTCCCTATAGCACTGTGTAGGTGCATTTCCTCACTCATTGATATCATTTTATCGATGATATCAATGCCTTTTATCATTACTCTTTTACTATCATTGTGTGGCCAGTTTCTAGTACCCAGTGAATTGGCAATGGTTCAAAACTCAACTTGAATCAAATTTTTCCGTATCCATTTTTTATTATGATGAATTTATTAACTTAACTAAGCTCATTGCCATTTATTAATGTTTATTCTAAGAACCATTCTAGACTTGTGGTTATTATATTACACTCCTTGCTTTCATGATAATATGTGAATAATTATTATTGGAGCGTTATTACTGGAGCATGTTTACAAAGTGCTGCACAGAGATCCAGAAGGAAGAATGTCCTCCCATCTGAGGAGGGTAATTTAGGTTTCACAGAGGACTTAGCATCTGAGTTTATCTGTAAGAGCAAGTAGATTCTCTAAATAAAAGTAGTATGGAAAAGTATATGGATAGCCAAAAAAACGGCAAGTAGCACAATTTGACTAAGGTATGGGGTACTTGAAGAGAAAAGTAGATGTAATTTGGGAAATGTAGGTTTACCATTAGTCAGGAAAAACTTCGCATGCCAGCCTAAAAGAATTTTCTTTTGCTATCTCTCCAAAAATAAAACTCTGATTTCTTACTTACTTTAAAAATACTGACTGAATATTTCCCAATTTTTCTACCTGAAACAATTCTTTATTTGCAAGAAAAAACGATATTTTCAAAATCTATAGTGTCAGTGTCCTATAGTATCAATTGGGTAGTTTTTGAAATAAATTGAAATCCTTTTCATTGTCATTACATGTTAGACAGCGCCACCTAATGGTAAAATGTTATTTTACAGCCACTTCTATTATTTGGGGTGGAAAGAGCCCACGGAAGGCAAAGAAAGGAGTTAGGGGGAGTCCTCCCGGAAAGGAGACTGCTCAGGACTGCAGTAAGGGGTGCAATGGATTCAGTTAAAGGGGAAAATTGCAGGTGATTGGGAAGGGGTCCAAATTTCTCAAATTACTAAGTTTCAACACATCACCAAGTTTCAGTCAGCACTGGGGATCCTCCATGTTCCCTGATGACAAGCCGAAGTATTTTTAACTAAGGCTATTGTGAGAGTGAAAAATACACACCCATCTAATGTTAAGTTCTTGCAGGTCCCTGTTACTAATGTTTACACACCAATAAGAGAAATCCCAAATGTCCAAATGTCTGTCTAACACCACACATAAACAAAGAACATTTATAAGAACAGTCTAACATTGCATAACTGTTATCTTTCTGAAACAAAGAGGTAACATGACAAAGTGTCATAAATGCCTTCGGTTCCCCCATGCTACTTTTCTGCCACCTCCCATTAAAAGGCCACTGCAGCACCCGCCTACAGAAAGTGTGGCTTAGTGCTGGAGGACTATCTCTCTCCATTGCATCCTGTGAATAGAGAGGAACGATCCAGGCTAGGGTAAACGCCAACAAGCACCTGTAGGGACAAGTCCATCCTATCAAAAAGAAAGAGAAGCCCTGGCTGGTGAGTCACAGTTTGTCAGAGCATCATCCCCGTAACCGGAGGGTTGCAGGTTCAATTCCTGGTCAGGGCACATACCTGGGTTTTAGGTTAAATTCCCAGTCAGGGTGCATAGGATCCCTGGTTTGGGAGGCAACCAATCGATGCTTCTCTCTCCCATCAAAGTTTCTTCCTTTTCCTTCCTCTCTCTCTGAATGTAATGAGCAAAATGACCTCAGGTGAGGAGAAAAGAGAAAAGGGAAGGGGAGGGAAGGGGCGGGAGGGGAGGCAAAAAGAGCTCCGTCACATTCACACAATGACTGTGAAAACATTCAGAGCACATATTCTCTTGCCCAATGTATAATACAGGCAAACTCAGGATGAAAATATTCAGTTGTTTAAATGAACGGGAACTTAGTTCTTCACGCTCTCGGCCTGTGTTAGTATGAAGCTCTGCCATCACTCCAACCACTGGGACTCCAGGCTACAATCCAATAATTCCTGGGCTGGAGAAGAAAACGTAAAGGTTAGCACCAAACACCCGGGTCATTTAGGTTCTCAGCTTGTCAATGGCATAGCCTACTGCTCACATCTCCATGCACTATGAGAAAAAGAAAGGAAGGAAGGAAGGAAGACAAAGTAATCTGCTTGCTTCTATGGTTCTATTTGGGTAGATGTCATGTCAGCTCTTAGCTCAGGTTTCATCATTTTAGCTCAAGGACTTTGAATTGTATTTCTACTATGGTACAAATTTGTGGACGTAACTAGTTTTTCTAAATGAAATTAATTTAATGCCATGTATTGAATATCTGTCATGTGCTATAACAGAATTAGATACAAGGGAAAGGCTGACAGAAAAAAACATAAGTATACTTCATTTCCAACATTGTGGTTCTTTTTTTCTTCTATATTTACATCCTGAGAAAATACTCATGGCTTACTCAAATCCCGTAGCATGATTTATGCTAGATTTATAATATGCCATAGCCTAAATATTGTATACTTCCCAAATCTTCAAGTTCCATTCTTGTCTATACCATAACTCCTGAGAACTTAAGGAATACCAGAGGAAGAGAAGGATGCTCAAATACTCAGGACTACCCTAAGAAATGAACATTGTCAGCAATGCAGATGGAAATACTGTTTTTGGACCTGGAGGGACTCGATGAGAGTAATCAAGGCATATGGGCCCCAGCTGCCTTTTCCAGCCCAGAGGGAGGGAACTAGTACAGGTGAAAAGACCTGATGTTTTCCACGGTGGCCCTGCATGTAATGCCGTGCCAGACAGGCCCTTTGGTAAGTTTTAAAGAGCAGGCAGGCGAGATAAGGGCCCCCAGGAAGATGCCCGCCAGCCACCCCACCGCAGCTGGTCAGAAGCCTGCCTCCAGGGCAAGACACATTTCAAAGGGACTGGTTTGCACTCCGGCTCTCCTGCTTCTCCCACCTCTCACAGAATACTGTTCCCAGCGAGAAACGCCAGAGGATGGTGATGTCTTTTGTCCACAAGTTTGTTAATTTCCTCCATCATGACCCCCCAGCCCGATTACATTCTCCTCTAAAGCCACAGCGTGACAACATTCCTTCTAAAACTGGACGATGAGCAGCTGCATAAAGTCTATGCTACGTGAAAACCTCTCGTCTACAAGAACTTTCAACCTTTACTGGCTACTTTGCAGCGCATGACTTTCTTTAAAGACTTTCTTTAGTATATTTTTTAACTCATTCTGAACTTCTCTTTTGATTAAGGAATTCAGCCCATTCACATCTTACATGAAAGGAAATGTGCATACCTTGCCCCTCTCATCTTACTGTCTATTATTCTCTACTGTGGTGGATCCATCTGTCCAGAGTGGTTTCCAGACACATGCTCTAGAGCAGCGCCATCCATAGAACATTCTGAGACAATGGGAATGCTCTATGTCTGTGCTGCCCAACTCAGTAGCCCCGAGCCATAAAAGGCTATTAAGCACTTGAAATGTGGCTAGTGCAACTGGAGAACTGGAATTGTTATTTTATTTCATCTTATTTGATTTAAATTAAAATGGCCATGTGTGGTCAGTGGCTACTGCATTGGACAGCATAGCCTGAAAGCTTTTGTCAGTATGGGATACTGAGAAATAAGGATCCCCACTTGAGGCCGAGGCCAGGAGCTTGGGGCTGGCATGGCTGCCTTCAGCCTGCTTTGCTAGCAGCTCCACAGCACAGAAGGGTCCAGGTGGCAGAGAGGAGAAGATTTGCATCTCACATGGGCTCTGAGTGAGCTCTCCTGGTGTCTTTGGCCTCTCCGCAGACTCCTAAAATCAGAAATGTCTCGTCTCCAGGATCCTGAAGGTTTCACAATACCTGGAAGCCCTCTCGGGCCTCACGGGATCTCTGCTTGATGTTTTACTGCGGGTCATGGGAAGCCAGCCCCCTTCCTTACACATACTTGGCTTCCTGCTCTGGTCCTGGCCTTAGACTAGAACCGTGGCTCTCAAACTTCTGGAGATGAGATCAGGCAGCTGGTCAGTAGCCACACAGAGCAAGCAGACTGCCCAGCTCCTTTTCAGGAGGATGCAGAGGCTTCCCCTGGCTGGAACCTGAAGAAAACTAAAAAATCTGCCATGTCACCCTAGACTTTGAGGAGAGAATAGCCCTGTCCATTTCTGTCATCACTCGGTTCTTCCCAGCACTACGGGCTGGCAGCCTGGGGACTCTTCCAAGTTTCCTCTTTTATTTGTGATAATGTTCCAAAAGGAAGTGTGAATGGGGGCTATCAAGCCTGCCTGTTCCAAGCATCATCTTTAAGCAAATTCTCTGACAAGGTGCACCTCTGCCCTAACTGCCTTCCAGCCAACTGACTAAGGCAGGGATGCCCAACCCGTGGCCCATGGGCTGCATGTGGCTCGGGGTGGCTATGAATATGTCCCAAAACAAAATCGTAAATTTACTTAAAACGTTATGAGATTTGTTGGTGATTTTTGGCGCAATGTACTTAATGTGTGGCCCCAGACAACTCGTCTTCTTCCAGTGCGGCCCAGAGATGCCAAAAGTTTGGACACTAAGTGCAGACCATTTCGGCCTGGGTCCCAGAGGCCTGTTCACCCACAGTTGGATGGAACTTTCCTGAAACTTAGTTTTCCTTTAAAAAAAAAAAAAAGATTTTATTTTATTTTTAGAGAGGGTAAGGGAGGGAGAAAGAGAGAAACATCAATGTGTGGTTGCCTCTGGAGCGCCCCCCACTGAGGACCTGGCCTGCAACCTAGGCATGTGCCCTGACTGGGAACTGAACCGGTGACCCTTTGGTTTGCAGGCCGGTGCTCAATCCACTGAGCTACACCAGCCAGGCCATTAGTTTTTCTTACACTCCACTTAAGGCAGGTGACTGTTGCCTGCCCTCTCCCTTCATTTTATCTCTGGGAAATATGCCCTGTTTATTACTAACATCTTAGAACTACAAGGAGACTGAAACTCTTCTAGTCTAATCCCCTAGCCTTACAGGTGAGGAAAAAGCATCAGGACGGGACAAATACCGCTCTGTAAAGTACATGATTTTCTAACCACTATGCTGTACATATGAAACTAATACAGAATAATATTGAATGTGAACTATAATTTAAATATTCTTTAAATAAAAGTAAGAAAAGGAAGAAAGGACAAATAAAAGGCATATACGTTGTCACTCCTACACCTATGGCAGAGATCACTAATAAATTAAAAAAATATTTACTACTGAACCTGAACGTGGCCTTAAAACCTTTCTCAGCGGAATGCTCCTGGCAACTTCGCAGTTAGTCACAAACATGATTGGCCTCACACAGGAAGCCCATTTGCTGACTCGGTGTTCAAAGATGTTGAAGTAATTCGTGGAAAAACAAAAACCAAGGCCTGAACCCATGTCCCCTGTTTCTTGGGGCACTGACCTATCACATCAGAATGCTGTCATACATTAAAACATCACATTTTAACGTTTTCCCAGCAAATATTCCATTTGGCTTTAAGTTTTCCAAAAATCAACTCATCGTGTCTTTGTCTTTTGATTTTTAGTGAGTCATACACTTACAGGGCTTAAAACTCAAAGCAACATGAAGGTATGTCCTGAAACACGTGCCCCCGCTGTGTCCCCGTCCTCCCCCTCCTCCCTGTCCCTCCACTTCTTTATTTTCTTGTGTATCCTTCCATGGTTTCTTAGTGTAAATACAAGTAAATTAAACATATATTCTCACTTTCTGCCCTGGTTATACACAAAAGGTAGCTCACATTATATATAATTTTAGAACACTGCTTTATTGTTTTTAAGCTTAATGTATTCTGGAAACGATCTCCCTCATTTTTAAGCAGGTACATAATCACGTTGCCCTTTGCATTTAAGTCACTCAAACAAGATCCAATCTGCAAGGTGTGTCTTCTTAAACCCCACTTTGGTCCTCTCTGAGGCTGACACCAGATTTGAAGCGCCCCTTTTTTCATGTCTCACGCCACTGTGAGGAGTGCGCTGGTTTTTAATTCATGTTGGTTCCTATAAGCACTTGACTGTCTCCATCAACTATTTTCTCCAGAACTTTCCCACTGAGTGGATGTCATCTGGCTGATATTTGCTTAAGGACTTCGACCTGTTTAATTATTGGACAGAGGTGGTGATTTATTTTTCAGATAAAGTCAGTAAGTGGATAAATTTATAAAGCTAAATATGACATATTTTACTTTTTATACTTGTTTGAGGTGCAAGTGTGCGGAAATTCCATTTGCGGGGACAAGTGGACACGCCCATCCTAACCCTGTGCAACAAGGACTGTTCTGATGACGGGATTTTGATTGAAGTACACTGGGCGGTGATAAAAAAAAAAAACCTGGCCATTATTTATACTGTTAAGTGGACCTATGTGCTTAAGTTTAAAGACCATTCATGATCCCCCTCAGAATGTCGGTGAAGTTTTCTATTACCCAGCAAATATGGCCAACACCTATTTTAAAAGTAAACTATTAAAAACCACCACTTTTTTGAGGAACATTAATAAAAAGCACACATAAAATAGCAATCATAAGTGGCATTGATATCAAGCATTCTTGGGAGTTGCCAAGAGTAGAGACTTCATAATTAATTTTAAGGACAGAGCCCTGGTTATCAGAATACATACATCTGCTCCTAAAACTGGTGTCACTGACACCATTAGAAAGCCCGACACTGCTCTGGTTAGGGCCTTAGTAGGGCTCCTTTCGGTCTGTTGCTGCCTCAGAATCGACCCACTGGACTTCTTTAAAAAAAAAAAAAAGATTTTATTTTATTTTTAGAAAGGGTAAGGGAGGGAGAAAGAGAAGGAGAGAAACATCAATGTGTAGTTGCCTCTCACATGCCCCCTACTGGGGACCTGGCCTGCAACCCAGGCATGTGCCCTGACTGGGAACTGAACGGGTGACCCTTTGGTTTGCAGGCCAGTACTCAATCCATTGAGCCACACCAGCCAGAGCATTAGTTTTTCTTCTGATTAAATGGACTCCAAAGTGTTTGTTCACACCCTTCTGTCAATTGCAGCATCCTTGTACTTTCTGATCTTTGCGCCTTAAAGAAGATACAAACCACTTTTGCATTTTTCAGTTCCTTTCAATTGCCCTAATAATAAGGAATGGCTGCTCCCTAGAAAGCCAGCATCCCTGTGGGAAATAAATGCTGGAGACATTACACAAATCAAAGAAACAGACTGAAGTACGCATATCCTCATCTTTTTCACAACACTTCTTCGGATGGCCAATTCCATTGAACAAAGGCTAAGAAAACAAACTTCAGGCACAGTGTGGATGGTGATAAAGAATAGCGAGACCATGTATCTTGGATTATTGATGCTGGAGATGTGGGAGACACTGCATGGCGCTTGTTTTTGCCTCTCTATGACCAGCCTTCCTGGAGAGAGGCCATCTGGGGCCCTTGCAAGAAGAGCACACCAGGCAGCATTGCTGTATCTGCATCCTGCAGAGCCCAGGACACAGCGCAGACCCGTCAACCTAACAGTGAGACAAGAATGGTAGCCCTAATGGCACCGATTAGTCATTTATTTCTTCCTTGTGTAGCTGAGTGCTTAATGATGTGAATCGTGGGAGGGAGCTGAGTAATAAATAGTTCACTGCTGGACGGCCCATCTTGACTTTGGAAGTTGCTATAGCTTTTCATTACCCTCAAGTGTTATCATCAGATTGTGAGCAAAACCAATTTTCTTAATCATCCCCAAGATCCCCAGCCCTTTGCCTCTAGAATAATATCATCAACAGGCTGCACAAATCGGGCATCTGAGCTTTAGCCGAATTAGTAACACCCCAGAGAGCATTTATGGCTGCCGTAATCCGCCTCCAATTTCACCTAATTAAAGGACAAGAT
The DNA here is from genome assembly GCA_004026765.1 of Micronycteris hirsuta. Lineage (NCBI taxonomy): Eukaryota > Metazoa > Chordata > Mammalia > Chiroptera > Phyllostomidae > Micronycteris > Micronycteris hirsuta. The sequence continues at coordinate 25,905 of PVJI01008474.1, forward strand.
AATATCCTAAATCCTCACTAATATTTTGAGTTGACAAACAATGCAGCAATCCTGATAAAGAAAAATAAATGAGTTTCATAAAGCCACTGCTTTTTTTTTTTTGCTCCCTCTTCAGTAACTGACCACCACGTCCCATGTGCAAACATCAAAAATGTCTGGTCATTTATTTTAAAGTTAATTACCCACTTTGAGATGTGCACACTTACATTTGCTAGAAAACAATCGAAGCCTTTCATTTTCAGGGGGCCCACAGCAGTGCAGCTTTTTTAAGACAAATGTCAGCAAAGGGAAGCGGGCCTGTCTGTTGTTTTCCCTCTCTCTGGAAGTGCAAACAGCACCCCAGCGGGAGTCTGGGGACCTGTTTATTTTTCAAATAACAAAGGTGGAGGCTATTGAGTGGCAGAGCAGGACTTGAGCTCTGCCGTGTGCAGCCCGGTGTTGTCCCACACTTGTTCCCTAACCTGTAAACTACGCATCAGCCAGCCTCTTGTGTTCTGACTAATTACTAAAAGGGTATTTCTCAGACTTCACAGGTATTTGAGAAGTGCTGAGCAGGTGGGGAGTCAAGGGGCCCCACCTTCTGCTGGTGGGCTGCCTGCCTTGTCTGAAGTCATCCCTCTCTCGGTAGAACTAAGGACCCTTTTAAAAGCTCACATTTATGAAGTGTGTAGCAAACAGTATTCTCAACGCTGTGTGTGAATTAATTCATGTGTTACTCACAGCTCCTCCGAGAAAACGTTATCCCATTTTACAGATTAGAAAACTGACCCCTAGAGAGGTTTAGTAGCCCAAGGCCACAGGGGTACCAGCCTGCGAACCCCCCAACTCAACTCCATCTGGGACATCATCATTTGTCTACATTCTGTCTCCTTTTTTTAAGGCTGCTGATTTTTTTTAAGGTCATAGCCCCCAAATGCTTGGTTTTAAAAAAATGTTTTAATACATTTTATCAGTGTCATCTTCTACTAAACTTGTAATTTTTTTCAAATGTTATTGTATCTTTCTAGTATTTTATGTTGCTTTTTACTTTAAAAATATACCCAAGTAATACATGGCCCCCTTCTTCCTATCACTGCCCCAGAGATGACCAGGGTGAGTGTTTTGAGCATGTGTGTGGGTGTGTACCCCTCTGTGTACTGATTGTGTTATATCTATGTACTACGTGTATTTAAATACCCACACACATCTTTTTACTATAAAGGGATTACACCCAAGTTACATTTCTACAACTTGCTTCCCTCAATAAACAATGGGTCATGAAACCCTTCCAATGCAAATAGTCAAATATCATCCTATCCAAGGCCATCCCTGACCACCCTACGTAAAATAGCACCAGATGGTGGCATAGGTAAAAGCAATACTTGCCTCTTTCCAAAACCACATCAAAATTACAACTAAACTACAGAACAACCATCATTCAGAACCATCTAAAACCTAGCTGAATGGAAGTCCTACAACTAGGGAATTAAGAAGCCATATCAAGACTGGTATGAGGAGTGGAGACACGGAATAGGCTAGTCCCATACCCGTGTGTGGTGGATAAAAATTGGGAGGGATATCTCAGCTGCAGAGGTCCCCTGTGAGGAGTGACAGGTCCCAGCCCCATACCAGGCCCCCACCCCAGGGTTCCAGTGCCAGGAAGAGAAGTCCCCTAACTTCTGTCTGTAAAAACCAGTGGGAATGGAGGCTGAGGGAGACGGAGGGCTTCTGGTCCCACACAGTTTCTCTAAAAGGGACTGCACACAGACCTGCTTGGAGCTACTCCCTCTGAGTTCCAGTGCTGGTGTAGCAACTTGAAAGGAACCAAGGACATACAGGGGAGAACTGAATTGTCCAGCATCAGGGCAGGAGCTCGAGAAGGGGTAGCTTTCTCCCAGGCAGAAGTGCTGGAAAAAGCCATTGTTTTTTTTTCTGAGTCCTCACCCCACAGACGGGTACCGTATCTGAGTCTCCATCAACCTGGATCATACTGTTTGTGCTGTCTTGGTGATTCCTGAAGAACCCACCCCACCCAATTTTCAGACCTACCCAGGCTGATTCCAGTGGCTTTTCCATACAAATGGCTTGTCTTGCTCATCCTCAGACTTTCCTCAAACAAGCAGCATCTGGCCTCAGTATGCCCTATACTTCTCCCTAAATGGCTCCCCATTCGGCACTAGCAGCAGCAGGCCTTGGTTCACAGCTTGGCCTTGACTGGGCACCTCCAAGCCCAGCACAAGTAACAGCCACCTGCAAGTCACTTAGTAGCTTATGCTGTGTGGCCCCAGACAGAACATAGGTTGTGGCTAACCTTGGCCTACACCTTCTGGGAAGCCCCAGAGCCAGTGCACCCAGTAGAGAGATTCAGACCATGCCACAAGATCACCACCCAACTACCTCCACAAGTGACATACTCAAGGGTAGAATCAATGGGCGCCAGAGTGCCACTGAAGTAAGTACTGCTCTGTGGGGTAGGCCCCTTGCATAACTGATCTTCTGTGGTGGTTGGAAGTCAGTGATCAGTGGTTGAAGCCAGTCCTTGATGTTGATCAGGCTCAGGGTAAAGCCCTCTCATTGACATGTCAACAGCAATCCAGGCTTAACTACAAAAGAAGGGTACGCATAGCTTACATGGGGCACACCTCAAGTGCCCACCTTAGGTGATTAGGAGGCTCTGCCACTGGACCCTACAGGACATCTACTACATTAGGCCACTCGATCAAGCCTGGGAAACGTAGCAGCTCTACCTAATATATAGAAACAACACAGGGAGGCTGCCAAATTGAGGAGACAAAGAAATATGGTCCAAATGAAAGAACAGAACAAAACTGTAGAAAAAGAACTAAACGATGTGGAGACAAGCAAGCTACTAGATTCAGAGTTCACAAAACTGCCCATAAGGATGCTCAGTGAACTTACATGAGAACCTCAACAGCATAATAAAGGACCAGTCAGAAATGAAGGAATAATTTACAGGGCATCAATTGTAGAATAGATGAAGCCAAGAACCAAATCAATGATTTGGAATATAAGGAAGCAAGAAATACCCAATCAGAACAGAAAAAAAATTTTTTTCTTAAATTGGTGAACAAAATAGACATCTAAGTCCAGGAGGCTTAGCAGTTCCAAATGAGATGACCCCAAAGAGACCAGGCTGACACCAAGACACATAATTAAAATGCCAAGGTTAATGACAAAGAGACAAGCTTAAAGGCAGCAAGAAAAAAAGCAGTTAGTTACCTACAAGGAAGCTCCCATAAGACTGTCAGCTGATTTCTCAAAAGAAACTTTGCAGGCCAGAAGGAATTGTCAAGAAATATTCAAAGTCATGAAAAGCATGGACCTGCAACCATGATTACTTTACCCAGAAAAACAATCATTTAGAATCAAAGAACAGATAAAGACCTTCTCAGATAATAAAAAGCTAAAGGAGTTCATAACTACCAAACCAGTATTACATGAAATGTTAAAGGGTCTTCTCTAAGCAGAAGAAAAAGAAAAAAATGCATTTAAAAATATGAACAAAAAAATGGCAATAAATACATATCTATCAACGATTGAACCTAAAAATCAAAATAAAATTATAAGCAGAACAGAAACAGACTCATAGCAAACATTTTAATGGTTGCCAGATGGAAGGAAGGTTGGCAGACTCGGTGAAAAAGGTGAAGAGATTAAGAAGTACAAAGTGATAGTGACAGAATAGTCTTGGGAATGTTAAGTACAGCACAGGAAATATTGTCAGCAACATTGTAATAACTATGTATGGTATTAGATGGGTGCAACATTTTGGGGGACGATCAGTTATATAATGTCTAATCATTGGGTGTACCCCTAAAAATAATATAATAATGTATGTAAATTATAATAGAAAAAAATTGTTTAATTGATTTAAAAAACTAAATAAAGCCCTGACTGGGCAGCTCATTTGGTTAGAGTGTTGTACCCATATGCCAAGGTCTCAGGTTAGATCCCTGGTCAGGGCACGTACAAGAACTGACCGATGAATGGAACAAAAAATTGATACATCTCTCTCGCGCCACCCCCTGCTATCTCTCTAAAATCAATCAATGAATTTTTTAATAAATAAATTTATTGAAATTTGATCAAGAATATATTTGCAACACTTCAGATATTGCTCAAATAAACTCTCACTAAAATAAGGAGGAGGAGGAGGAGAAAGTAGTACCACGACCATCTGTAATTCGTGTCCCTTACTGTTTTATTTTCTTCTCAGCTTTAATCAACTTCAGATATATATTTATGTGTTTATTATCTACCTCCCTCCACTAAAAGGAAGCTCTTCAAGAACAGGACTTCGTTAGTTTACTGTTGTAATCCCAGCCTTCAGTGTGGAGCTGGCCCCGAGGAGGCACTCAGACATGCTTTTTAATAAGTAAATGCTGTGAGATTATCCCTCGAAAAGACTTTATCAGTTACATAATCACAATCGTGTAGGCATGCCCACTGACCCCAATTTTTGCTAACACTAGTATTGTAGTGTAATGATTTCAAATTTTTGTTAATCCAATGGATTATTGTAATCTACACTCCCTGAGAATTTCTTGACTAAATAACATTGTCAGATACTTTCCCCTTTGGCAATTGGATTTTTCTTCTTACCTATAGGCAGGAGCTCTTCATGCAGCTGAACGTTGATTCTTCGAATCTTTTGTGCTGGAAATATTTTGCCCTGTTTTGTCACTGGTGAGCCGCTGGTTAGGCACAGAAGCTTTGACTGGCTCCAGCTCCTGGGTGGAAACCAGAAATTCTATGACTTTAACATCACCACACACTGGCTGTTCAGATGAATTAAGCCTTCCAGAACATTCCTAGTCGGGTATTCGGTCAGCAGCTACCATTCACTGAGCCCTGCACTGAATACGGAAGATTCAAGCACAGAGCTGACTTGGCTGCTGTCCAGCTCCCATCAAGTCAAGTTAAAACATTTAAGATATATTGTTGGAGGACACACTGCCCTCTCAGACCTTCATATGTTCTATCCAGCCCACTTATCTGAGAACTGAATTCTTGGCCTAGCTCTGGTGAAAGCACACTAGCTGACCTCCACTTATCCAGCTTGCAGCTTGCTGGTTAACCGTGGCTCCCCAGGCCTTCTGAAAATGCACCAAGGAAAGCCCCAGCCAGCCCAGTGCCAGCAGCTAGCAAATCTGGGCAATTTCTCTCTCCTCAGTCATTTGCTCTCCAAGACTCAATTGTGTTTTTTCTCAAAACTATTTATACTAGCTAATTTTGTTATTTTAATCTATAATTTGGTTAAATGTTATATAAAGTGTTAAAAAAAATGTAGGTAAAAAGAGGTTAGTTGTTTCTGTGACAATTGCTGTCACACTATATTAGATGACTGTAAAAACTTGGAAAATTTCCCAAAATGGAAAAATTTAGAATGTCTCGTCGTTCAGATTGCATTGTAAGAAAAAGGCCTTGATAATGATTTTAATGACTCCCTGTGAGGGGGTTCAGAACGGGCCTCCCCAGTGGTGCCCCATCGGCACGTAAATTACACTGACCTGAAGGCCGCTGAGATCCCATAGGCGCATGAAAACTTTTACAACTCCCTTAAACAATTTAAATTAGGAACCTAGCCCATAATAAGAGTTATCACCAGAAATAACTTTTTATGACCTATCTATAGAGCAGGGCAAACGTCTAATTACTGAACATCTGCTCTTCTCATCTGTGAATGACCTTCTTCCCCTCTGAAGCTTCGTCGTCATCTCATCCCCAGCTCAGAGCGCCACGCACACCTCACCTTCACTTCCTGCCTTGGCTTCTCCGCGCGTGGGGTCTCTGACTCACGTAGATGGACTTCCCATACATACGTATGCAATTAAATTTGCTTATTTTCTCTTGTTCCTCTGTCTCATGTTGATGTGATTATGAGACCAGCTGAAAGAACCTAGTAGGATACAGGAAAATATTTGATGTCCTAAAGTTTAGTCCAAATTATAACTCTTTTATAAAAAAGTTTTTCCTGATCATCCTGGAGCAAAGTTTCTTTTCCCTCTAAGCTCCAAAAAGCACTCTGTTCTTGCCCCCAAAACAGAGATTCGCACTAAGCCTCATTGTTTCTATTTGCATATGGGCCTTCCGAGAATACGTTGAGGGGAAGGAGCATGTACCATTTGGGTACTCTGACGTGCCTGCCTCACTGTGAATGCTATATTAATGGATGAATAAATAAGCGTGTACTAGGATAATCAAGTATACATGATGAGAGTTTCCTGTGGTTTAAATTCTAAAAAAAAGAGAAAAAAGATTTGGAACAGGCAGCCAATCTGGTCAGTAAACTGATGCGCTACGTTTACATTTTCTGCTTTATTCATCATTCAAAGGAACTCATAAACCAGCATTTGGTTGGTTATCTGAAAAGTTTACTCGAAGTGCATAAGACTAGAAGCATGTGTGAGGTGACTTTGGAGTCAAGCCAAGGGATTGTAGGGATACCAGTAAGGTTGGTCAGATGTCGGTATATAGAACTTGAGTAGGAAATAGAAGATATTTCCATTTTAACCCAAATCACACAGTTTACCTGCGGCTTCTGGAACCATTTCTAAAGACTAACAGGTCTTTAGCCAAGCCCTTTAGGGCCAAAAGCCCCCTGTGGACTGTCTCACAAGGACCTGAAGCAGAACAAGGTAACGTGGACTTCGGTGCCTGAGACACAGGGCAACGCGGCAGCAGCCAGCCAGCCTGGAACACAGCCAGCCAAGGAAATGACACACCTGTGTGTAAGCCCAAGCATCCCGCTGACCTTGAGCCGAAAGGGTGAGTTTCTGGCAGGGCCCATTAAAATGATCAGACTCCCCAAGCAGAGAACGCGCTTCACATTCAAATGCAGGGGAGCAGCTCATGTCACGTTCACCAGCCTAGGACACAACCGTAATTAATAAAAGCAGCTTTGTTGATTAGGGGACACAGAGGACAATAAAGTTTGTCAATTCTCTCACCTTCTGTTGAGACAAGTACTGTCTGGCAGAAATACAATGCAAGCTATGAAAGTAATTTAAAATTTTCCAGTAGTCACATAAAAAATTTTTAAAGAAACAGGTAACATTCATTTGAATACTATTTTGATAATAATAGGCTATATTGGAGCCAATATATATCAACCGTTAACATTTCAATATATAATCAGTATTTTTTAAAATCATTAATAAGGTATGTTACATACATTTTGCATATTAAGTCTTTGAAACGCACATGTCAATTTGGACTAGTCTCACTTTAATCATTCAATAAGCACATGTGGCTAGTGGTTATAATATTGCACAGTGCAGACATTAGATGTTGATAATACAAAAGTGATAAATTAAGCAAAATAAAAAATGAGGAAGGCTCCTGGCAGTCACCACAGTCCCCGGAGAGGACAGATGTGAACTGCGACTGACTGTTTCCACGCGGAGTGACAGAGCAGGGCCCGAGGGGACTGAGCTGAGGGGACAGAACCCACCCTGTGCAGTAGGGAGCCCAGAGGAGCCTCACTAACAGAACTAGTCAGGACAAGGTCTTTTTAGGCTGAAATTATTAACTGGGAATTATTAAGCATCTTTTCCATTCCTCCCTCAAACTTCCGACCTTTCTCTTTCTTTCTTCTTTCTTGATTGCCATTGACAACAATTCAGGAAGAACCTGCTTTCACCTTCTAAGAATGAGGAAGTTCTACAGACACAACCGATCAAACAGCTGAAAAGGTACTGGTGTGGGGCGGGAGCGGGGTGGAGAAAAGATACTTTGGGAAAAATTCTTTCCATTTAACAAAATTCAAAATAGTGTTTCTACAAGAAACGTGTTTTATTTTCTTCAGGAAGTTTTGAACGGACACGAAGACTTGTAAAAGTTGGTAGCCAGGTTTCAAACGAGCTTCACCACAGGTCTGCCTGAAGCCCAAGCCCTGACATGGCTCTAACAAGAGGATTCCTCTCCGCTCCTGTTGGGCCCCTGCAGTCCCACAGGATCAGGATAAGTCTCACTGTGCCCTGGTTTCTAATCCACACTTACCACAGGGTCGCGCATTCCAAAATTGCCATGGTCCTTTTGGGAAGTTATGATCTATCAGGACGTCTGGAGTTGGTAGAGGAAGATGCCACCTGAAGCGGTGGCTCTTAAACTGGTTTTTTAACCTCAACCCATGGTACAAAATAACTTTTATATCACGAAGCTGCACACACATATGCAAAATACGTGAAAATACACATGAACTGAATCAAGAGAATCATGACACAATACGTCCGTGCCCCTGAATGCACTCTGAAATTTTGATCCCAGCTCTATTTCATTAAACAAATAAATAAAACAAACCTGTTGTTGCCCACTGTCTTGACCACTGCCCATTAAGGGATCAAACCCTGTTTGAAAAATACTGGCCTAAAGGTTGTGATTTCATTTCCCAAGTTGCTACCATGACAGGTCTATCTGCAAGACCTTCCAGAGTCTGGTCTCATCTCCCTCTCTCGCATGAGCTCGCACACCTCCTAACACAGCTTTTAAAATGATATAATAGCTTCCTTTTACTGGGCACCTACAATGTGACGGTTTCTGTACTAGAGACTATGTGTATAATATCTTTATTACTAACAGCCTGGTTAGTAATGAGAGTATCAATTTCCTCCCCATAAATGATGAAGAAACTGAGGCTCAAGGCAAGTTGACCAAGTGGGTAGGTGACTGCGGTAGAACTTGAACTAAAATGGGTTGAACTCCGGGGCCCCTTCTGTTTTCACAGGAACGCCCTGGCCTCTGAATGGGCGTCTCCTTCCTGCCCCTCTGCTCATTCTGCCCGGAGCCCGCCCTGTGCATGCTGTTCCCGACCTAGAAGGCCCTTCCTGCCTCTGCTTCCAGCAATGCACACTGGCCTAATTGTATGTCTGGACCTGCTTTTTGCCAGAAACCACCCCGATGGTGTTGGCCCATATTCTCCTCCATTCTAACTCTGGGAGGAAGTGAAGCTCAGAGGTCAGAGTTCAAGCACTATCACCAGACTGCCAGTTTTTTTCTTTTTTTTAATCCTCACCTAAGGACATGATTATTGATTTTTAGAGTAAGACGAAGGGGAAGAGAGAGAGAAACATTGACATGAGACGGAAACACCGATTGGTTGCCTCTGGTGTGCGCCCCAACCGGGGATCAAAACCCGCAACCTAGGTATGTGCCCTGCTCAGAATCGAACCCCCCACCTGTTGGTGAACAGGACAACACTCCAGCCAGTTGAGCCACCTAACCAGGGCCAGGCTGCCAGTTTTGAATGCTAGTTCAGCTGCTTAGTCTGATGATAGTGTTAACTCTTCTGTGCCTCCTTTTCCTCTTGTTCAAATGGAGATAATAATTGCTACTTACCCATAGGATTATTGTCAGGATAAATGAATTGATAGACATAGAGCGATTAATACAGAAGCTGGTATCCAGTGGGTGCTTTATAAATGTTATTATTCAGTTGTACCACCATAAGACTTTATTATAACCTGTTCTTCTCTGAATTATTTACTCAATCTTAGTTCTTTGACTAGAATGTAAACTCTTCCTGGGCAGGAGTGTACAGCATTTATATTCTTATCTCTTTCCCAGCATTGCAGAGTGCCAAGTGCGCCATGTGCATTTAGCAAATGTCAGACTTAGGCACCACAATACTGGCCAATTCCAGGTGGAGAACTTTTTTTTAAGCAAAGGAGCAACCAGTGAGGATGGGCCAGTCTTCACATTTTTGCAGGCAAATACTGGTTACCTTTGGAGATGATTTTGTTTGGGGCAAGCTACCAGAGTGGTTTTTAAGTTGTACACCTCCAGTGCCCGTGGGGAGATCCAGGGCACAAGATGCTGCTCTGTGCTCTGCTCAGTGACGCAGCAGGTATAAATTTCACTACTATGTACAGAGACTGAGATCTGTGAAATGTATGTTTCTTTATTTTTTCAACACTCATGTTGTTTTAGCTCTTGGGCCTTTATTTACACTTAAGTTTACTCAGCCTCTTCAAATCTCAAGCTGTCTTTCTAAATCAATCTCTCTCTCTCTCTCTCTCTCTCTCTCTCTCTCTTCCCTTTCTCCCCTTCTTCATTCACCAAGGTAGTCAAAGTTCCTAAGCCCAACCAGGGCAAGAACAGACTGAGGAATAGGTCAGTAAATTCCAGAGCTTGTTTTCCAGCTTCGAGCTTATAATGAGCCTGCAAACGTGACTCCCAGAGGTGAGTTTTTACATGGGCCTCTGCAGAAAGTAGGACATTTTAAATGTCAATGTAGCCACTTTCTTTGTCTCTGGCTCCTTTGTAACCTCACCTAGTTTTATTCTTTCTGCCAGCCCCCACCCCCACAATACGCACCTTACATAAGGAAGTGACAGCAGGGGCAAAGACGTCAGTCTGGCTCACTTTTGCCACCAGTCATAATAGAAGCACTTTTTTTTTCTTGTACACAGAATCACAAAACAGCAGGTACCAAAAAAAAAGGGGTGGGGGGCACAAAGAGAAAGCTCGCAGAATAAAACACCCAAACATCTAAAGAAAGTCCCATGTTTTATGGTATTTGTTATCTTTTCCAAGAAGTGAAAGTGTGCAATCCCTTACAAACCTGCCTGCAGGGAGGACATTTCTGTTCCACTAGAAATACCCGTATTGATTTTGATTGCACCCAAACACTGGTCTCCCTTCTAGAATTTCGCCTGTTAAAGGCCCCCCATCCCTCACCAATTCCAATATCCTTTAGGTATCATTTTTCTTGCAATCCAATTTGGTCTTTCATCATTCCATACTTTCTTTTTACACACTTGATACAACTGTTATTAAATCAAAAGTTGTTGAATGGCCATCTTCTGCATGAGATTGGAGATCAATGAAAGCAGGAATCATATCTGCCCTGAGTTATTTTTTAGGTAGTAACACTCCATTTCTTGCACTTTCAAAACCCACCAGATTAATGTTTCCTACATACCATTGCAGTTATGAAGATAGATTTTATAAATTATAAACAAAATAGATTAGGTAAAAACTTATAGAACAATTTTAGTCTATCTTCAAAGCCAAAACATGACATTTCTATTAATAATTGCAGGAGGCAAGTGGGAAAACGTGCAGAAGGATTAAAATATTCTCACACAATTCATGTGCTTTGCCTCTCTATCATTTAATTTAGTGGATTAAGTTTATTTTAATTTCGTGGGTTTTTACAATTTAAAATTACATGCATGCTACTTCCTGCTCTCTATTATCGTAGGCAACCATCCTGGCAGAAAAGAAGCAGAAAAAAGTGCCTGGACCACAATTCATCATTGCCAGGTGGCAGAACTGGAACAAGTATTAGAATGATCAGAGAGAATTACCCAAGTAGATAAGATTGATTTCTACTTTTTTTCCTCAAGTGTAGTTGGGTTTGAACTGGAGCAGCATTTCTCAAACTTCCATGTGTAATGAATCATTTGGGGCATCTAGTTAGACTGCAGATTCTGATTTAGTATATGTAGAGGGAGATCCAAGATTCTACGTTTCTAACAAGCTCCCTTCTGATGTCTCACTAACCATTCAAGGATCACCAGTTAAGTAGCAAGCAAGGGCCCAGAACAGACAGGGCTGGTCATGGACTGACACAGGGCAGAGGGCACAATCATTCCCTGGAACAAAAGAGTTTCTTCACTGAGAGGTAACCTCAGCAGTGACAAGTATAACAAACATTTTAGTGGCTGGTGGGGCCAGACTCTGAAGGGGAAGCAGCAAAGACCATCTGTCACCAGCAGAGAGCAGCAGAGGGCAGGGTAAATTGCACAGGACTTCCTGCAGGCCAAACACCTGGAGGGCAATTCCGAAACTTCACCGGCAAGGGGGCAGCTAGAAAAGGAGACACAGAAAATCGGTAGCATGGAGGGAGATATTCACATGGTCCCAAATGAACTGCCAGTAAGGTGCACTTTGTAACCGTGGAAAGAACACCCACCACAGAGTCAAGAGACCCAAGATCCAAAGCAGACACTGAAACGAGTAAGCAGTGCCTTTGGGGCCGGTCACATCAGCCTTGACTCCTCACTGGTAAAACAGGAAGACGTGCAAAGGGTGGTCTCTGAAGGGTGTTCCCAACCTTCACGTTCTGTGATCAGTGTTTCTTTTTCAGACTTTGAGGAAACCAGAAGGGTCCTTATCCTACAGGTAAACACGGGATGTCAAAGGATGCTCAGAGCCGCCTGGTAGACGGCGGGCCACCAAGAGGGGCCCACCTGGGCAGGTGGATGGGCTGTGGATGGGTCTGGTCTGAAAGTCAGGGATCTGTGGAGGCTTTGGAATTTTCATTGTGTTTTCTTAAATTGTTTTCATTTGTTATCAAAGATTACATCCAAATTGGTTAAAAAGTCAAATAGAACTATAAGGCTTATCACCAAACAACAGTCCCTCATCCCTCATCCCTTTTCTCATCCTCAGCCTTTTCCCCCAAAGCAAGGTCTTTGAACTCTTTTACTGTTTCTCCAAATATGCCTCCACAGATCCAAGACATATAAACAATATAATCCTAGTATTGGTTTCGGTAGCTGTTGTGCCATCTGACTAACTTGCCCACATTTTCTAGCATCTCTGTAAAATATTTCTTCCAAAGAGTTTTCCACATGGGGAGGGGGGCAGGTGTCAGATTCTTCTCCCTTCACAGTTTTTTGTGGTGGACCCCAAGTTTCCTGGACCCGATCCTTCCTCCTGCTTTTTGTCCTCATTTTAAAGAAGCGCATCCTCTGGTGCCAGGGCCTCTGGTCACTGCCGTGGCCTGGAGTGCATTCTCCAGGAGATTTCTCAAGGAGAACTCCAGGCACCAGCATTTCCTGAGGTCTGGCAGGGCCATGACAGCGGGTCGGAATTCTTTGTATCTGGAGGTGAGTTTGGCTGGATAGAAACTCCTTAGCTTACATTTTCTTTCCTTAATTAAGTTATCCCATTGTTTTTCTGTCATAACACATCGCTCTTAAATCGTCTGATGAAAATTGATTTTCTTTCCCTACATGAATTGTCTTTCAGCCTGGGTACCCTAAGGACTTTTTCTCTTTTTCAAGTTCAATATGCTTACACTGAGACTGTGTCCCAGTGTTGGCTTTCTTGGGTCAGTTTTCCCAAATATTTACCTTTTTAATCTAAGGCTTGAAATCGTTTTGGTTTTTTTTTCCAGGAAAGTTCTCTTATAGATTTTAGTATTTGTCATGCTACATTTATGTGGTGTTCTTCTTTGGGGATTCCTATCATATTGTATATTAAATCTCCTTTGCTTATCCTTGAATCTATCACTTTCTCTCAAGTCCTGTTTCCTTCCTTCATTCCTTACTGATTTTTAAAAGGTTTCTCTTTTTGCTCTTCTAGTTTTCTAAGGCAATATCCATTGTGTCTGTTTGCCTATGTTTTCTTCCTAGTTTTGTCATTTCTGAAATTTTTTCTTATTTTTACTTCTTGTGTGAATTCTGTTATTGCTCACTTAAATTTTTTCTCCAATTTTCTCATTTCTGAGTTTTTCTAATTCTAATTGTTCTTTTCTGTTCAATTCTGTTGTTCTTTCATAGTTCCTATCACTTTCTTTGTTTCTCTTAGCTTGTTTTGAAATATCAGTTTATAATTATCTGTTTTGTAGGTATGTTTTTCTGGGATCTTTCATTGAGTGGGGATATTATTCTAACTATGCTCCTCTTTTTAAAATAACTTTATATTGATTCACAATTCTTTTCTATTGCTCTACTTTTTTCTCAGACAGAGGAGTGGATAGCTTTTCCAGATTCATTGCTCTAGAATCCCCTCTTCCATTGTCTTTGAAGACATTAGCACACACAGCCCGGGGCTTTCTGAGGCGGGCCTCCGCTGCCCTCCCCTCCCGCTTTCATCAGAACTTCTCGGGCTTTTTGCCGTTATTATTTCTATTTTCAATTTAGATTCTACTCCTAGCAGTTTCCCCTCAGTGCAGACCTTTGCCTCTGATGGGAGCTTAGAACCCAGACTACCAGATACCCGCCCATTAACTATAGTCTCCAGCTCCTCAGGTTCAACTCAAACTCAGGTTTGGAAGCTCAACCACAGCCCACGGGCCGCATACAGTCCAGAGTGGCTGTGTATGTGACTCAACACAAAATCACAAATTTACTTAAAATCTTTTTTTTGCTTATCAGTTTTCATGAGTGTTTGTGTACTTAATGTGTGGCCCAAGACAATTCTTCTTCTCCCAGTGGGACCCAGAGACTCCAGAAGGTGGGACACGGACCACATGTCACTGTGGGCCAGCAGAGTACAGCGCGGCGCAGTGCTGGCTCACACTGCCCATGTCCCAGCCCCTTCCGGGCACGGGTCTCTTGGGTATGTATCACCTTAAGATGCTAAGTCTGAAAAAATTCAGGGAAACAGATAATAGCTTGATTTATGAATCTCCTTGAATCCCCCCCTCCCACACATAAAAACTGACAGAGCAACTCTGAACCTTGAGTTTTTAAGTGTTATCCGTATTTTTTCAAAAACTTGCAACACACTGAGTCTGTGGTTTTGGTTTTGCTATTGTAGTAGCTCTGTTAGAGCATCTGATTTTGAGGTGCTCTTGGGCTTGCATAATCCACTCTTTCACCACTGAGAAGTAGGATAGACACTAATGCCCACAGAGTTATCAAAATGATGAGACAAGGCGATGTGGAAGTTGAAACATGTGAACTTGCCTATGAATTAACCTGATACTTTAAAAATTATTTATAGCCCTGGCTGGTGTGGCTCAGTGGATTAAGTGCCGGCCTGCAAACCAAAAGGTCCTCTGTTCGATTCCCACTCAGGGCACATGCCTGGGTTTTGGGCCAGGTCCCTGCTTGAGGGCAACCAATCAATGTGTGTCTTACACACCAATGTTTCTCTCCTCTTCCTCCCTCCCTTCCCCTCTCTCTAAAAATAAATAAATAAAAGTTAAAAATTAAAAAAAAACCCTGTAAAATAATATGCCATTGTTATCTCAAAATAGATGTATGAAAGATGTGGAAAACCTATAATTTTATGTTTAACTGCATTGTTTTTGTCCAATACGCAATGTTTTTCTGTCTCTCCCCCCACCCCCGAATATAAGCTTCATAAGAGCAGAGATTTTTATCTGTTTTTGTTCAATATCATGTCTCCACTGCCTACTACAGTGCCTGGCACCTCATGGGCACTCAGTAAATGCTTGATGGATGAATGAAGGACTTGTGCTACCTTTGCCTTAAAGCATTTTATGCGTAGGATAAAATACACAGGCAGAAACTGACTTATTAGCCCGTTGCTGGACCGGGCCTGTATGATGCGCTCTGCCAACCCCTTTCCCTCAGGATTTCAGTTTGCACTGCATTCTTACCTAAAAATATCATCGGCTACCCTGCCACAGGGACTTGGTGACACCCAGAGTGCCAGGGATGGCTACTGTAGAAAACGTGCAGCATTTTGCTTCAAGGCTCCATCATCCGGTCCAAAATATAAAAACCCGAAACGGTGTGGAGAGTAGCTGGGCCGAGAACAAGGAACACCTCTGTCTTTCTCTCACCAGTGTTTATAGAAGTCTGGCGCTATGTTTTTAAGTAAATAGACTTCTGTTAATGGAGCAATCTGTCAAAATAAGCGGGGCTGCTCTGAGGGGCTGAGAAGGTGTAGCACCGCTTGCCTGTCCCCTGGGAGCTGTTTATTTGAGGAGGATGACAAATGAGAGCAAAGCAGAGCCAGCAGTAACGACATTCAAAGCCAGAAAAATAATAGCGTGCGGCTTAGGATGGGCTCATCTTCATTCAACTATAGATGGGTTTTGTGTGTTTAAATAGCCTGCCTTTTTTATTTGCATTTCAAACACGGGGAGAAGGAGCTGACAAATGTGGAGCCATCCCCGGGTGGCTTCTAGTGAGTGGGTTTTTGCAAGATCGGGGAGGGAAAATGAACAGATTAATGAGCAAAAGTTTAGTCTCTACAGGTTTTCTCCCTCTTTACTAATGAAGGGGTGACAAAAACAGCAATTCACTTCATCGCTGCACGGAACTTGACAAATGAGTAGCATATTTACATCGTGAGCTGTATGGGCAGGGCGGGGGTGCAGAGGGGCGTTGAGGGGAGAAACTACCATGAAGACTCATATTTTGGACTTTACTCACAATATTCTCTGCTTATAAAACAACACAATGAAAGGGCCAGGTGTAGGTTAACCCTTTTAGTTTGTGCCAGAACCTTGAATTCTTTGGAAAGAAGAAAAGGATTTAAAGTAAACTACAAACGCTTTAATCAAGTGGCTTTCTTCACATACCATGAAAGCATTTTGAAACATTCAAGTAAAAAAAAATTTTTTTTCCCTTATTTTCTGAAAATATAACCTCTTAAACACCAAGGACGCTGCCAGACCAAGTCCCGTCAAGTAACAAGGCACAATAAGAAGCTTAAAACAGGTAAGGATTAAGTTACATCTGTATGAATAAGCTCGTTTTTGTTGTTCAGGCCTCAATCCTTAAATGATCCCATCTCGTGCGTGGAAGGTGTCTCCTCATCAAATTATACATTAGTATTCTCGCTGTGGGTCCCAATGGGACCCAGGATATCCCCTGGGCTCACCAACCTTTGGAGACAAATAACTACATCAATAGCAATAATTCAGAGTTTGCTCACCCATCATCCTCACCAGCAGGGCCCTCCCATCACCCCCGCCAGGTGCTACCCAGATGCCCGGACACATCTTTTGAGTGCAGACAGGAAGCCTGCACCTGCTCCCTCCGTGAGCACAGGTACTCACTGCCCCACTGAGGGAGTGCCACTCCCAGATGACATTCGTGCCCCAGGGCTGTCCCCATGCTCCCAAACTGGCAAACACACCAGCTGCGCAAAGGTGCACGTCCTACCCAGGCCTTGGAGGTCAGAACCATGCTGGCTCTACAGCAAAAAGGCAAGAGGGTCTCCCGTTCCAGCGCATGTCCCGCTTTGCTCTTTGGGCCCCCAAACAGCCTGGCTGGTGCCCCACGTCTCACAAGATCTTTCGTGAAAACATGTTCATCTGCTCTGACTCTGCTCCTCTCTCCACCCATGTGAGATCGAGACTAAGGCCCTGGGAATAGATAAACACCCCTCCTCCATCCCCCAAAGGGGCACAGATGTTCTCCTTTCAAGAAAAATTAAAGTCCCCATGCAAATCATCTCCTCTGGGGCCTTCTCTCCATTTGCTAAGCATGCCAAGATAGACCTGAACCTTAGCAGGAGTGTCTAATCCTGCTTCAGCCTGTCTCTCACACCTAGGCACCAGGTTTTTGAAATTTTTACCTCATAAAACTTCATCTTGATTTTCCCTTTCCTTCTCATCTACCACATCTTCATCCAAGCTTGCCTCTTTGCTCCTGGCTTACCTCAGAAGTTCGCTAATTGGAATCCCTGCTCTGCTAATTTATCCTAAAAGCTGCTCCCATAACAATAATCCTTATGTGCTGCCTTGAACACATAAACTCTTTGTCGTAGTTTCTGACTTTCAATTGGCCGTGTGAATCCGGAAAGTTTCAGCGGGAAGAATGGTAGCCTTGGAACCAGGCACCCGGGTTCAAGTCTTAGCTCCGCACTTGAGTAACTTGTGCAACTTTGATTGCTTTAATCCTGAGTGTCATCATCTGTAAAATGTGATATGAATGTGTGCCTCACAGGGAAAAGTTCAGTAATAAATGTGAGGAAAGTTCAGTCGTGAATGTAAGGAAAAATTCAGTGATGAATGTGAGTGGGGTTTTTAATGTGAAAGCACACATGTGAAGAATGTTGTGAAAATTCAAGCACTTCCCCTCGGATCTAAAGTGCATACGCGGTCTGTTGCCCACTTTTCCAGCCTGTGCTCCAGTTACTCCCATTGCCAGCCAGCTACCCCACCTGGACTCACCAATCTGTTTCCTGCCCTTCCAGTTTGTCTTTCACTTCCAGGTAATATTAGCTGCTGTAATAGATAAACCAAAATGTCAAAGCCTTATACAAGAGAAGTTTATTGCTTGCTCACTTAAAATTCAGAACAGGTGTTCCTGTTTGGCGAGTGGTTCTCCTCGAAGTGAGGTTCAAGGATTCAGGATCTGGCCATCTTATGGCCCCACCATCCTTAGCACGCGGATTCCAGGCTCGCTCCAAAAGTGGAGTGGGCACAGAGAATCGCCCAAGGGAGACTATTATGGGACAGGCCTGGAGGTGGCATGTATCACAGCTGAGTAACATAACAACATCTAAGAAAGCCCAGTGGAGTGTCCAGTAAAAAGAGGACACAGGTTTGGTGAAGAGACAGCTACTCTGCACCACCACCCAAGACACACGACTGGAATATATTTCCCAGAATGTGTTCCCAAGTGCATCGCTCAATGCCTTGCTTCATCCGTGAAGTCCTTTTGGAGCTGATGATTTTATTCTCTAAATGACTTCTAGCACATATTAATAACATTCTTGTTAGCCTTCTTTTTGTTAAATCACAAGACTTACCAGATCTCTTCTCAAACTCTGAGACATCAAGACCTGACAGCACCCTCTTTGATGAAATACTTCCCTACGCCATGGTCCATGATTTCAGACCTCCTGCCTCCTGTGAGCTCTCCTGCTGACTCGGTTGTTTTCTCCACGGACTAACTGTGAGATCCCCAGAGAATGCTTCTTCTGGTGCAAGTGGCTGGGAAGCAGCAGTCAGACCTTGAACCTCATCCTCCAAACCAGGAAGCACTGGCCGGGGAAGAAGCCAACTTCAACCCAGAGGTCTCCCGAAGTTTCTAAAGCTTCTTCAACTGTTACGTTGAATGACATTAACAACTTAGACATAATACATAATGGGGTAGCATTTATACTTTTTTGTAGCTAATGATCTGTGGTAAGTAGAAGATAGTATTGGCTATCGAATTAGTAACAATAGCAGGAGTAAAATACTTAAGGCAGTAAAGCAGGGAATAGTGGAAGGTATAAAAAATGTCTCACTTTGTATAGTGTTTGTTAGACAGTCAAGTTCATGGAATTCATTTTCTCCCTATAGATGGCAACATGTGTGCTAATCACTCATCTGTTCTGCAGTGATTTAAGAAACACTGAAACTCTATGAGATGAAAATAAGTATAATTTGGAGACAGAGGAAAATTAGGAAACTGGATTCAGCAGTCCTAATTCCTTATAGAAATTTAAAATATGAAAAGGAAAATTACCAGAATTCCCAAAATCTACCTGTGACTTAAAAAGAGTAGTCCTAATTCCTTATAGAAATTTAAAATATGAAAAGGAAAATTACCAGAATTCCCAAAATCTACCTGTGACTTAAAAAGAGCCTTCAAATCCCTCTCTCCTCCGCCCTCAATCTCTCGGTGGCCCTGATCTCAGGGGACAATTCGGGAGTCCCCAGAGAAGCCCTGAAGCGCCAGACCTCTGCTCTCCCGCCACCCAGCAGCAGAGCAGCTGAGCCGCTCTGTACTCCGTGCAGAGGGGCTGGCTCAGCCCGCCCTTTTGAACAGACACAAACCTCACTTCTCCGTTCCGCTGTTGACAGCACGGAACGCTGTAAACGAAAGGCTCCTTCACATTTATTCATGCAGCTCAGCTCCTGCCCTGCTGATGTTTCCAAGCAGGCCCGAAGACAATTAAATGATGATTCATTCTCCGGGACGCCTGCTAAGGCAGGCTGCCTGGTGTGAGTGAAAACATCACTTAGCAGTAGCTGATCTTTCTTTCCCTTTGGTTGGGGACCAAGTCAGACCAGGCATGGCTTTGAAGTTATTTCTGTCTCGGTGGATTAGAGGTATCAAAAGCAGCAGCTCCACAAACCTTTTAACAAATATTTACAATCCTGCACTAAACAACCTCCACCGTGCCTTAACCTTTACGGTCTTGTGAAATGCCTGCCAACCTCCCTGCCAAACTCCTGCACTTGCCAGAGCAGGAGAGGGCAGCAGCTCAAAGGAATCGAGGTACACAGGGTAAGGCGCCCACTTCCTTTGCTGGGGAGGAGACAGGCCTCTTTATGCTGAAAACCTGCGAGGTGGACCCCTGTTCCCTGCCCTGCCCCTCCCCGAGGGCACTCCTCCGACCTGAGTGACACTTCACGTCCTCCAACTGCGCCAAAGGTGGGCCAAAGGGTAAGCAGCGCAGGAGGGACACCAAACAGTGGGTTAAGCTGCAAAGGAGATGGGCTGTCCACGCTTTTGTCAGTAAGAAGATCGCAACGCTTTGCATAGTTTAAAGTAAGCCTCATTGGAGGTTTACTTCAGTTGCTTCTAAAATGCTATAGGAATTAAATGGACTGTGCTGATGTGCTTTTATTTATTTTATTTTATTTATTTTTTCCATCATAATTTATTCCCCTATACCCTGTTCTACCTCCAATCCCTCCCAAAGACTCACTGTGAGCACAAAGATCTCATAAGAAAACTGGATAGAGAGTAAAGAGATAAATGAAAGAAGCCAGCAGATGGGATCCATGCTGCTGACGGGGCGGAGAAGAGCAGCGGTCCAGCCCCTGACTCTTCTCCGTCCCCGCCTCCCAGATCCCCACCGCCCAGGACCGCCGACCTGCCCATGGAGTCAGGCCCACGGTGAGATACATAAAGGGGACTCATAGCCGTGGGCAGCACTGGGGAGTCCCCAAGTGACATTAATCAGCAACAGAGGCCTCTATCAGAGAAGTTACCAAAGACGGACAGAATTTTAGAGGAGCAGATGACAGCTGCTGACAGAACCACCACCAAGGTTTGTTTATGAACCCCCATGACATGGTAGCCAGGGTCCCCCAAAACTTACCATGAGACTCGGAGGGGACCCGGGTGGAAGCCCCACAGCAGTGGCAGACAAGAGCCAAAAGCGGGTGCTACAGCTGTTCGCAGGACTGGCTGTTACGTCCTGCGGGTGTGGCCAAGGAAATGCGAAGTAGAAGTGGATGAGCCAGGGGTTTGGTGGCTAAGGTCGTGGTCAGGCATTTCATTCCTTTATTCATTTATTCAACAAAAGTGTGTATTACAAAGCACTGGGTTAAATGCTTTCCGAGACAAAAATAAATTAAACACAGGACTTGCTTACACAAGTCACTACTGTAAGTACCCAGATATCTGTAATATAGGTTAGAAATGGACATTATATAGTCACAGATAAAGTCTCCATTGGCTCACCTCATGGAGAGAGACAATCTCCATATTGGGGGGAAAGTTTTGAGTAGGAACTAAAAGCTGAGGTAAAATTAATTTGAGCAAGGAAGCATAGGCATTCTCAGGGAGAAACAGGGAAAGACTGGACGTGCCTAAAAGTAAAAGCAGATGGTTCCACCTGGCTCGGCCACGGTACACAGAAAAGGAGAGAGTGGGAAACGTGGTCAGAAAAGTGGGGCAGTCGGGAAATGGGGGGCCAAGTGTGCTGGTTTGAGGAGTCAGATTTTATACAGTAATTGGCAGTCATAAAAAGATTAATACCAAAATAATGACTTGATAAGATGGTTACCTCAGGAAGATTCATTTTTGTTGAATGCTCCAGAAAACTCATGTCTACCAGGCCAGGTTCATGATCAAACTTCATAGTAACTCTTGTTATAGAAGTATTCAGTAGCATGAACAAGCAAGATCACCAGTTTTTAACCCCACATTTTTATCTTCCTACTGCCCAGAATACTCTGTTGGGCCACTAAGTTTTCTGTAGATTCAGGGATAATAGCCTATGTCATTCATAATTAAGGAGGTCTGTCCATTGGAGGGAGGGGCAGGGCAGAACACAATGAATAGCTAGTTATTATATATAAAGTGATTCTCTCACCCATGTGCACTCTCTGGGAAGCCTTTCTGGATGCCCCACATCTCTCACCTCAAATGGATGGGGGAGCTTTCTTTCATAGCCCACAACCACCAGGTTATAATCTTAATTTACTCACTTTATAAAGTCATTAATGCAGAGCCTCATTTCTGAAAATTGGTGAAAAACTCTTTTTCTACAGGGGTATTTTCCTTGTTAATTGTGTAAAAATAACAGTAATAGTACATGTACAATGTGAGCCTTATTTTAAGGCATTAAACATATGATAAACTCAATATACTTGATTTTACATATTTTAAGAATATAAGACAGGAACAATGATCATCACTCCATAAAATCCAGCCAACAGCTATTAGTTGTACTCAGACATAATAATCTCTATAGAAAATGCTTCCTCATATACCATGTTCATGGATTGGAAGAATTAGCATTATCAAAATGTCCATACTACCCAAGCAACTTATAGATTCAATGCAATGCCTATCAAAATATCAATGACACATTTCACAGATATAGAACAAACATTTCGAAAATTTATATGGAGCCATCAATGACCCCAAATAGCCTCAGCAATTTTGAGAAAGAAGAACAAAGTAGGAGGGATAACAATACCTGATACCAAACTATATTACAAGGCCACAGTAATCAAAACAGTCTGGTACTTGCATAAGAATAGACACAAAGATCAATGGAACAGAATAGAGAGCCTACAAATAAACCCAAGTCTCTATGGTCTATTAATATTCAACAAAGGGGGAAAAAGCATAAAATGGAATAAAAATATCTCTTCAACAAATGGTGTTGGGAGAGCTGGACAGCTACATGCAAAAAAATGAAATTCAACCACGAACTTACACCATACACAAAAATAAATTCAAGATGGATTAAAGACTTAAATACAAGTTGCGACACCATAAAAGTCCTAGAGGAGAACACAGGCTGGAAAATGTCAGATATTCCATGCAGCAATATTTTCACTGATATGTCCCCTAGAGCAAGGTACATAAAGGAAAGAATAAACAAATGGGACTATATCAAATTAAAAAGTTTCTGCTTAGCTAAACAAAACATTAGAAAAATGAAAATGGAACTAACTGTTTGGGAAAATATATTTGCCAGTGATACCTTGGACAAGAGTTTGATCTCCAAAACATATAAAGAACTCACATGACTTCACACGAGGCAAACAACTAAAAAATGGGCAAAGGACTTGAACAGACACTTCTCCAAGGAGGACACATGGAAGGCCCAGAGAAATATGGAAGGATGCTCAGCATCACTAGCCATCAGAGAGATGCAAATTAAAACCACAATGAGATACCACTTCATACTGGTCGGAATGGCCATCATAAGCAAATCAACAAACAACAAGTGCTGGGAGGCTGTGGAGAAAAGGAAACCCTAGTGCACTATTGGTGGGAATGCAGACTGGTGCGGCCACTGTGGAAAACAGTATGGAATTTCTTTAAAAAACTAAAATGGAACTGCCTTTTGACCTGGCAATTCCACTGCTGGGATTATACCCTAAGAATCCTGAAACACCAATCCAAAAGAACCTATGCACCCCAATGTTCATAGCAGCACAATTTACAACAGCCAAATGCTGGAAACAACCTAAGTGCCCATCAGTAAACGAGTGGATCAAAAAACGGTGGTACATTTACACAATGGAATACTATGCAGCAAAAAGAAAGAAAGAGCTCCTACCCTTTGCAACGGCATGGTTGGAACTGGAGAGCATTATGCTAAGTGAAATATGGCAAGTCATGAAAGACAAATACCACATGGTCTCACCTATAAGTGGAACCTAGTCAACAAAACAAACAAGCAAGCAAAATAGAACTGGAGGCATGGAAATAAAGAACAAACTGACAGTGACCAGAGGGGCAGAGGTAGGAGAATAATGGGGGAAAGAAGGGGAAGGATTATCAAAGCCCCACACAGACAATGGTGGAAGGTGGGGATGGGCAAGGTCGGGGAGAGTAATAGGGGAAAAATGGGGATAACTATACTTGAACAACAATAAAAGAAAGAAAGAAAATGCTTCTTACAACCATTTATGAATATTTTCTTTTAATTTCAAGTACACCACATCTGGTTATAAGTTGATCAGAGTGAAAGAAGAGTTTACTTTAAGCAATTTTACTCTACTGCTTCTGGATTAAGCTCTTTAAAAAATAAATTAGAAGGGTTTTCAGGAACCACTATAGAGGACACATGGACAGAACCAAGGGGGAGCATGGAGGCAGGGAAGGAAGGTGGGTTTGGAGGGGGTGGGGGGAGGGGAAGGGAGAGGATGCAGACAACTGTAATTGAACAACAATAAAGTAATTAAAAAAATAAAATAAAATAATTAAGTTAGAAAAATAAAAACAACAAAAATTAAGGATCAAATTTTTTACTCTTTTCAAAACTATAGAAACTACATCGTGATTTAGAAAATTAGAAAAGTCATATATAAGCAAAATAAGGAAAAATCTTTAATCATCTCCTATTCAATGATAATGACTAGTAGCCCAATATTATACATATCCTTCTAGATACATACGTAAACAAGAGCATGCTTGTACATTATCTTGTAAGTATATATTAAATAATATATTGTCAACTTTTTTTATTCAGCTATGATATAGAGAAATAGAGTATTTCTTTTAATAGAGAAATACCATTTTATTGTATAAATATGCCATAATTTATTTAACTTACATGCTTCCGTACATTTGGAGTATTTCCAGTATCTTCATTTTAAAAGTAAGCTTTTATAAGTATGCTATCAGTAATCATTTCTTAGGACACATTCATTGGAGTTTAATTTCTAGGCCAAAGGCTTGTAAAGGGTTCTATTGTAAAGGGTTTTGATGAATATTGAGATATCTTCCAGAAGTCTTAGACCAACTTAATTTCCCTCCTACAGTAAATAAAAGAGGCCAGTTTCTTGAACACTGGATATTATTATATTTTATTGTTTATTTGAATATTTTATAATGCATATTACTCATGTAATTTCTTGCTTTTTGAGCTGCATCTTTTACCCACTTTAAAATTTGCATATATGGGATTTTCCATTCATATGTTCACTCTTCGTGTATATGCTGTAAACATTTTCAAATATGTTTTGCTTCGTCATGTTTGTACAGTTTTCAGTACAGAGTAGTTTAAATCTGTACACAGTCAAATCTATCCGCCTTTCTCTTTTATGATTCCTGGATTTTTTTTTTTCAGTTTTAGAAAGTCTAGTACCTTCAAGATTAAATAAACATCACCAATTTCTTTCACACTATTCTATGAACTTTTGACATTTAAATGTCTAAATTCATTTGGAATTTAGTTTGGTATGTGGTGGCAATGTAGCGTTTGTCCTTATGGGTTTTCCAAGTAGCTGCCTAGCTGCCCCAACGCCGTTTGGTAAAAATTCCATCCCTTTTCACTGTATCCCCCATGTGTTTTTGTACCAGATTTTTATAAATAAATGGAATAGTTTGAGGATTTCCTATGTCGTTCTTTTAATCAGGATTCCGTTCCTCAGCCAGTACTGTGGACTTTATTTTGGCTTTTTAAAACCTTGTATAGAACTGTGTTGTCAAGTTCCAACAGAATTTGCAATTTCATGTATTTATTTGAAAAAATTAGCACCTATGTAATATGGTAACTGATATGGTTCAGTCAGGTCCTCATGATTGGTTTTGTTTTGTTCAAATAGAAATTGTGCTGGTCTCAAACACTTATCTTTTAACATGTTTCAGTATGTTGTGAAATTTTTCAACCATTTAAAAATAATAAAACAAACACCCCTGTACCCACTGTGCATGGAAAGGCTCTTTGGGTTTATTTATATCCTTACTATGTATGTCGATATATACCCTTGTTTAACACTGACGGTGTTCAATATTATGTTTGTGAATCGATTTATGTAGCTCTAGTCTTTCATTTTCATTGCTTCCTAGTCCATTCGATGAATGAAATGTGTCTTTTAAATTATTTATCCATTGCCTTGTGAATGAAGTTGTATGTGTTTTTTTCTTTTTTTTCCTAGAAACTTTCTTGTCCCTATCTGTATATCTACATGTAGGAATTTCTCAAGGATGTGTATACGTATGAATAGAATTGCTGAGTGTAGGATGTGCACGTCTTAAACTTGGCACTAGGTGTTGTCCGGTTGTTCTCCTGATCGGTTGTACAAGTACTCTGCTAAACTAACAGTGTGTAAGCATTTCCATGGCTCCACAGTCTCACCAGATTCTAGTGTTTTCAAGGTTTCACACTTTCACCAACCTGATCAATTTATTTTTCTAGATGGACTTTAGGACTGTGTTGTCAAGTTCCAACAGAATTTGCAATTTCATGTATTTATTTGAAAAAAATTAGCACCTATGTAATACTAATATGAACTCTTCCCATCTCAGAACATGATTTTTCCTTCCAATATTTGTTGTCTCTTATAAAGTTTTGCACTTTTTAATAGTCTTGAACATTGCTTAAGTTAATTCATATACTTTGCATATTTTCTTGCTATTGTGAATAAAATTTTTTCAAAAGTTGATTTTTAAGCCAAAAATTTACTTTATTCTTTTATTGACTTTAAATTTAAGTAGATTAGTGTCCCCAAAAGATGGAAAATAACTAAGAACAAATAGCTGAGCACATCCATAGCATTATGTAAAATGTCAAATAAAAGGTCAGCACTGAAATTAAATTTCAGTACCATTATAAACGCTGCTGGCCCCCTTCATTTGATCTGCCCCGCTCTCCAAAAGCCCTATTTGTCCCTACAAATATGGTTTCTTCTAGCAGGTTTTTTTTTAATTTCCCTTATACCCTCTTCCATCTCCAGCCGTCCCCCACCCCGCAATCACCACACTGTTGTTCGTGTCCATGAGCCCTCTTTGTTTTTTGCTCAACCTGACAGGTTTTTAACCTGGAGCAAATGTTTTAAACTTCGTCACAAGGAGGAGTGGAAAAAGGGCAGGAAGTCCTGTGAGACCCCATCCCAGGGCACTTTGCATTTCCTTGCATCACCTTTCCAAGTTTTGTTAGCAGCTGTAAGGACAGCGTTGAACCCTGAGCTTTAACCATATGCTCAAAACTCAGCAACACAAGATAGAGCAAGAATGAGAATAGGGGCTGCTACCTCAGTGCCCTGCCCTTCCTCTCTGAACATGTGCCCCTCATCAGTAGGAGTTACGGAGCCCCTGTTTCGGGCCAAGGGCTAGGTCTCATGCAGGAAGGTAAGGAAGAGAATATGAAAAGTGCCTGCAACGTGGTTTCTCTTCTTAAGGCACATTTAGTGTAGTTGTAAAGAGGATTAATGTTCATGTAAATGCAGGATTAAAGAACAAGTCAGCAACTCTGAAGAGTACTTTTTTTTCTATTCTACTCTCAGCTGTAACCAATTACAGAGAGATAAATAGATGTTTGAGGGTTACCTAGATAGATAGATGATACATAGATGGGATAGAGATAGATGATAGGTAGACAGACAATAGATAAGATAAATATATGTATATAAGATAGATATACGTATATAAGATAGATACATGATAGATGATGATAGATTAGATGATACATAGAAGAGATAAAGATGACAGATACAGACAGATAGATAGATAATAAATGGGATACAGACATAAAAACTATTTGTGAACATTAAGTTCTGTGTCACTCTGTGATTTAGAATAATGGAAAACATTCTTTTAATAGCACTGCTAATTTAATGCCTCTGTGTACCAACAGTGACAGCCAGGAATGAAGGGTGCCATTACTTCCCTCTGAGCTCTGAGTTTGCTCCTCCTGCGATCAGCCCTCGCGGGCCCCCAGCTGTGGGTAGTTTGGACCACAGCACTTTCTTCTCCAAAGGTATGTTGAGTCCCCAGCTCTGTTTAAGCAATCTCTGGTGAAGCAGTAAAAATAACCTGCTTCTCAGAACTTTGAAAGGAGTAGGAAAAAAGTGCAGAAGCCTGTGTACCTGGGATTACTTTTACCTCTGTTCAAAAAAATGATAATAATTCTTCCCTCCAGCCCATTGCTTTAGAATAATACTTGGAGTAACATCTACTGTGAGAGAGATTAGTCTGTTCATTTGTCTTGCATTACGGTGTACATCATGCAAGACCCAAGTACAAAAAATATATACACAGTCTTGAAGATTAAAAGTAAATTGCAAGCTATTTTGATTCTTCAGAGAGACTTAATAGTATCACATTCCGTAATCTTTTGTAGAGGATTTACAAAGTAGTTTCATAAATATGATCTCTTTTAATTCCCCAGCAGCCCAGTCAGGTAGGCTGAGCAGGTAATATTATTCCCATCAAATCCATAGACCTTGAGGCTAGATGGAACGTGAAGACCTACCCTGGAGATGAGAAAATAGGTTCAGAGCAGGCGAGTTGACGTGACTGGCAGAGCTGGGACTGAAAAGCCTAGTTCTGGCACCCTGACCTTGCTAATACATCATGACGCCTCATCTGTCTCAAGGGGGGAGGCTAAAACAGGGCCATTCGATCTGTGGCTGACCACAGGGAACGAAGGGGAGTGATGTGCTCAAGGGTTTCAATGGAAGAATGTCTGTTTTGTGACATTAGCTGAGACCCCCACATTCAAGACCCCCACAGTGTGAGGTATAGAACCCCTTAAACCTCCTGTGGTTTGCATGCCAATGGCGCAGCCGACGGAAAAATGAAAAGTGCCTCATTCAGCCTTCCAGCCCCCAGCAAACACCGGCCCCCAGTCAGTGAGCCCCACTGGCTTTTTCAGGGGATGCTTAGGTCTGGAATTTCAGCTTCTCTGCGGAAAAAAAAAGACCACCTCTAAGGCTGACTGTGATGCAAACTTAGTCAAAAATTTTGAAACCCTGTTAGAACAAATTCCACCTGTAATGGAACCAAATTTTCTAGTTTTCCTCCAGAATCAAAGCCATAAAACAGTTCCAAACAAGGATTACCTTCTAGCCTTTGACTTTTTCAACTAACTAACCCTGCGTAAGACCATTGACGAACTGTCAAGGTAACAACCAAGCTAGGAAGGGAATGAAGAACCATTTGTTTTATCAGGAGACCTCTGCGTCTACCTTCATAATAAACAGCTGAGCTGAGAGATGCAAAGGTGAGACCGACAGCTTAAGGCTTGGACTGCAACCTTCCTCCTTTTGTAAGTGAGGTGGTGTGTGGCCACCTAACTAAGCTCTTTACTTGGCAAGCCACCAGGCATTTGGGACAGACAACTGGGTCACTATGCCCTCATGACATCAACACTGTTCAGACACCAGAGCGAATAAGACAGGAATTTGATCTAAAGATTGGTTTTGGAGCGAACCACACTCAGACTGGAAGCCTGAGCCCTGAAAAAGATCTGTCTCACCAGCTGGCCAAAATAAATATGTGCAAAAATAAAAGAAAGGGCGAGAAAAGCAGATTATAAATCGTTTTTCCAGACATGCAATTCTAAACCTAAGTCTAGATACGTACTTTAGGAAAAAAAAGTGCCTCAGTCTTTTGAACTATTTCCTCTCTGGGAACAATCTTATTCTACTTTAAATTGACTTTGATTCAAAAAACATAGAGTGAGAGTAAGTAATTTATATGCATTTATGTAGAAGTTTATTATTCTGAGCATTAAAGCACATTAATATAAGAATGAAATGCATGTCAGAGTTGATTATTACCAATATAAAATATACATGACTACCTTCTATATCCTGGCCATTAACACAGGCGTTTTGTTGTGAATTACGGAAATTCGTGTTCACATTTGAAATACTCCTTTCTCTTTGAGAGGTCAAGTTTTCCCCCAGACATTAAGTTCATTGATCTCCACAAACACACCTCAGGTGCCCAGTATGTGCTGCGCAACCCACTACTGATTGGAGACTTCTTGGCTTTTATGTTGCGGAAAGGAAGAAAAAGAAAGTGGAATTCTCCGTGGAATTATCCTGGGGGAAATAAAGCTTATGAGAACTGACTGTTGACAACACTAATGTTTATGTAACTTAGAAGAGTGCACATCAAATTCAAAGAGGTTTCAATACTTTTGTTACGAAGAGGTAGGTATTATTTTGTTTCTGCTCGTAATGAAAATGATCATCTTAACTGTACTTTAAAATGATAGCATGCATTGTTTGTTTTTAATGCCACAGTCTCAAATAAAGACAAAGTCAGTGAAACAAAATCATCATGAATAATATATTATTATGTGCCAAAAGTTAAACCGCACTGATAACTAATAGGTAGATCATTTAAAAGTAAAGTCTTCAACAGTAAAGAAATAATTCATCTAAATACTATGTATGGAAAATGCAGAAAGATATAACGAACGGCTCTACTCCTCTGTTCTAATACTTTGCGCCTAAGAGAGCAGAATGTTTACAACTGGTATTACCATCCATATCCTAAATAGCTTTTTAATGACACTGTTCTTCTTTGGTTAAATTATGTCAAATAAAACCTCCCAGAGAAATGAAAAAGAACACAGTAATGAAGAAGACATATAAAGTTCCCCAACTCCTTCTATAACCTTGCTGATAACGCTCATCCATTTCTGAACACGCTTTTGAAGCAGACATTCTGACCTTTCTGCTGAGCATCTTTTGAGACTCATGACTGTCATGAAAGGAAAGAGATCTTAATGATCCAGAAAGTTAAGCCTCACACATTAAATATTGCATAATCCATTTACTGGGGAGTGGGAAAGATCAATAGTTAAGTACGGTGATCTCAAATAAGCTTAACTGAATATTTTTATATTTGGATAACAGTGACATACTTTGAACCCTAAATTATGAGTAAACATTTTAATACAAAGCACATAAACATGCCTTGTTTTTGACAATCTGTTTAAAAACTTTTAATTATGCCTTTGATGCCTGACCCATTTATGCATGAGTTATACTCTACATGAAAGTCAGAGAGACTATGCGGGTCCCCCACAGGATAACTAATTTTCCATATCAAAGGATATTCCTTCTTCTTCATTACAAATTGAGATAGATTGAAAGGGACTCGGGAATATCAATCTTTATATAACCTGTCCAGCTTACTGTTGAATACCAAATTTCTGTAGCCAAAGAGATATAGCTATATATATATATATGGTTTTAAAAACTCTCAAATCAAAGAAATGTGGATTGCAGGGGCTGAATATTAAAAACTTTTCAAAAACAAATCTACTCATGTTGTATTGATGTTGCATCTATGTTTCATATGTTTACTGATGTCTTAATTTGTGCTTGCACACATCATCAATGACGTCAGAGTTCGTGGTAAAGCTCAGACTTATTATGTCTCTCCAGCAGTGCCTAGCCCAATGCAGTGCCCATTTAAGGAGAAGCTTTGATGATAGTTACAAACCTTAACAGGACTCCCAGTTACCACTAGGATATATTGTAACAAAAATGTTAACAAACTTATAATCACCAATAACAAAGATTCTAGCACTAACTTGTCACTAATTTTAAGTACTCTTTTTCAGTAAAAAGGTAACTTCTTAGTCATGCAGGACTTCTCAACACGAAGGCACAGACAAAGCACCTGCAGATCCTGGTTCTGATTCTGATTCTGATTTGGTTTAGGGGTGGCCGAGATTCTGTTTCTAACATGCTACCAGCTGAGGCCAGTGGTGCTGGTCCAGAAACCCACTTCGTGTAGCCAGAAAAGAGAAATATTTCTATGAAACCAATAAAAAACCTCAGCATTTTCCCAAAATGTTCCTTGGGTTTTAATAAGTTTTACTGGAAAGGGGATCACTGCCTACTGCCTCAGCTGAATTAATGACCATCATTGCTCTGAAGACAGAAACTTCAAATGGAAAATATAAAGCACTACCAGTCTAGCTCTAATTTAAAGGAATTAAATTTATCATTTTCCCATCGAAACATTCATTAATCAAACATCTGATCTGGTGAATATCAACTAAGTTCCATTGTCAGGCAAGACGGACTTTTAAAAGGTACCGACTTTGTATTTAAGGAGTTTGCAGTGTGGTAGGAAAGTTGAAATACCTTTCCCAAATACAAATAACTGTATGCTGATATGGAAAGGAATCATGTCCTCCAACAAGTGAAAAGTGGGTGCAGGGTGGGGCGAGCTGTGTGACTCACGGCCGCCTGACCAGGACCACAGTCTGCAGGGTGGGCTGGGCTGAACATGGAGACATGCAGTGAGAAATGGTCCACACAGTCCTATAGATAAAAATTTGTGTGCTTTAGTTAATATTTTTATTTCTACAACCAAAATGCTTACCATTTAACATCCTAGGGCATGTTCTATTAAAAGGTTTTTCAGCACTTCAAAGATTAGAGATTCTCAAAAAGCTATGGAGTTCTCCAAGTGGAGTTTCCGGACAAGCAGCAACTCCACAGAAAGGCAAGTTCTAGGTCCCCAGCTGGGACCTACTGAATGAGAAACTCTGGGCCAGGCAAGACCCAGGTTCTGTTGAAACAAGCCTCACACAATTAAGTTGGAAAACCAGTGGACGAGATCTCCTCTGCTTCAACATGAACAGGAATTTTCTTAGGATCCTAGGCGCCCCTCCCCCACTCCAGAGAACCCGATTTAGTACAGTTGAGGTAAGGACTGAAATATGCATTTTTACTGAATGTATTAGGGACATGGGTTCACAAAACCCTATGAAATATGAATTTTTAATAAGCACCCCAGCCTCTTCTGACACAAATAGACCACAGACCCCATTCTGAGAAACACTGAGTAAGAGTCTCAGAATAGGGATGAAAGAAAGAAAGAAAGAAGGGATATGAAGTGAGTCAAGAAAAACAAGTAGGAAAGGAAGTAAAAGAAAGTAAAACTGCTCTACGTTTATCCATATGAAACCAGCCAGAAAGGAAAGGGTTTGATTCTGAATGCTCAGAGAAAAATATTAGATCCAGAAAGCTGATACCTAAGTAACTCACGCATTTCATAAAGTTTGATGGACAGCTCCACAAGGATTTCTCAATAGCCATAAACAATTCCTCTTTCATAACAGAGGTCTCTGAGTATGACTCCTCTTGACATTACAAGTGTAGAGAAATCGCTCACGTTCTTCCCTGCCTGATGCCCAAGAATTTGATAAGCCATTGCCGTTTTTAAAGGACTGTGGTTTATTGCTTGTGGGTCACAGGAGAGCTTAATGGCAGAAATTACTCCTAAAGCCTCATCCTGTTTAGAGAGCATGGTCAGCATTAGTCATTTCCTCTCAGAGGCTCCTTTCTTTTTCCTGTGAACTTTTAGGGATACATCTCAGAGAGACTTAGTATCTACACAATCTTAGTATCTGACTCAGTTGAAGCTACAACTTTCTAGCATAGTGAGGATAATTATGAGGTTTTTAAGGTTGAATTTTATCCTCTAATCCTCCTCATTTCAAAACAAAATTGAATCGCCCATTTCTGGGTTATTCCAAACAGAGGACAAAAACCTGGCATTCCTGAAGTCCTAGAGGAGGCGTTTCAGTTCTGGGGCACCGAGGGAAACAGGTCTTCTGAAATAAAATGTGTATGCTGCCGCCAGGCAGCCCCGTTACCCAACCAGGCCTCGTTGTCTGTGCTCCGTTCTGCACTTCAGAACTGGGGAAACAGCAAAGTCCCTGGATGGAGCCAGACGCCTCGGCCACTGAAGGAATGTGTGACTTTGGGCAAATCACCTCATCTCTCTGCTTGTTTTCTCATCTATCAAATGAACGTGTTGACTGTAATAGCTTCATGGGGTGATGGCAGAAATTAAAGAGATCATAGAGCATATAGAAAAGGTCTTGACACTTAGCAAGCCTTTAAACGTTCTTATTATTCCCCATAGTTTAAAAAGCATAA
The DNA here is from genome assembly GCA_004026765.1 of Micronycteris hirsuta. Taxonomy (NCBI): domain Eukaryota; kingdom Metazoa; phylum Chordata; class Mammalia; order Chiroptera; family Phyllostomidae; genus Micronycteris; species Micronycteris hirsuta. Next base: position 59,395 of record PVJI01008474.1, read on the forward strand.
AATAAATCTAAGTAGACATGAAGATGGAACTTTAAATATTATATTAAAACATATGTATCATTGAAAGTACTTTGACAAGTGAATCACTCTTCACCTAGTCAAGAATTCATTAGGTTAGAATTCTAAGACCATGGAGCAATTCCAAGGAGCTTCAGCCCCTTTCCCTCAGCTTTATTAGTATTTCCATTCCAAAGTATTCCTAAAACAGCATTTTTCAAATTTCTCAGGTTGCCAGGTTTGTATTGTGGCTCTTGCGTTAAATGTAGGACCTCGACGGGCTACCTAATCTCTTTGGACTCAAGTTTCCCAATCTGTAAAATGGGCTCTTGAGCCAGCACCGGCTGTAGAGGGCGCCTTGGGAACAGAGTTGCTGTGTCACTGTGGGAGGAGGCTGCTGCTGTCCCATGGTCCTCGGCAACAGAAGGACATTAGTACTGTCACCTGTGGGTCTGTGGCACCTCCCAAAGCAGCCACCCAAACAGGAGAAATATCTCCCAAACCTTGTCTTTTACCTTTCAGATTCATGAGAACTTTTATATAGTTCTATTCCATGATATAGCTCTTTTCTATCCAATATGTAAAAACGTTTTAAATTGCTTTCTAGTTAAATGACTTAACTTTCTCCCTCCTCTCTTCCTCTAATACTCAAGTAAAACTGATATTCCTTGGCTCCCCCCTTCCTCCCCCAGAGGTAAGGACATCCCTTTAAGAAAACCTAGAGGAAACTGCTGTGCAACAATCACATTTCCACAACTGAGCTACAATTCAAAGTCTAGTGAAGTAAACTATTCAATTCTCAGCTATTCTCTTCCCACCTTTTTACTCACTGTCAAAGATCCAATATAGGATCTTGGTGTGTAAATGCACAGCATAAGAATTGAAAGCAGGAGAAGCAATACTAGGGAAGCCAGCATTCCGTGGGGATGGGATTGCTCCACAGAACTACTACACGACTCATACATTCATTGTTCAGCATAAAATGTTCCCCGGCAAATTGTGGTGGGATGTCTCCCACATTTCAGAAAGCACAGAGTTGTACTATAGAATTTGTAAATTTTCAGAATAGGGCTCTAAGACTTTATTGAAATGATTGCTCTATCATTTTTAAAGAAAGAACTCATTTCTAGTTTTTGTGTAATGAAACACCTTAATGTGGACACTAAAATTTTTATCTTGGTTTTCAAATTTAAAAGACAAGTTTAGGTTTCTTCATAGCTTATAATAAATGGTAGTATTCTAGTCTAATAAATTCAGAATCCTGTGATTTATAACAAGCTTTTAAAATAAACTTTCTACTACGTAACAGTCATAATGCCATAAAACATAAAGTTAAACTCTCAATTACTTTTCTTTCTCTAAATATAAGTCAAGCTAAGTTGATTTATAGACTTCGTAGCTCTACTATGGGAAGGTTACAGGAAAAAAGGAAATGCTTCCTGTAATGTCACCAAGATCTATTCCTTAGGTCTTAGAACCGCAGGAAGTAAAATTGTACTTTAAAGCGTCCAGTAGTAAAACTTATACTTGCATAACAATAAATGGAATTTTATAATTTGTTAACCAATTGAAGTAAAATTAAGGAGCATTTTTATATTTGAAATGTAAACGATGTTTTTTTCCACTTAATGATTTATTTCTTTTAAGTGATGGTTATAAAAGTATACATATTATCAGCATAAACAACTTGTCTCTTAAGATTCTTTTTTCTATTAAAATTTGTGTCATGAAGTTGACAGATATGTTAACTAAAGTTTTCAGTGAGTACTTTTTTCTTTTCATCAGAAGCTTTGGAGATCTTTATACTTTTGAAGAAGCAGAATTTTAAAGTAAAGCAAAATCGCCATGTGAGCATATGCAAATGAATATCTTCTCCTTTTGAAAATAAATTAAAACATAATGCTGGGAAGATAAAAGACCTCAACTAACTCGCAGGTTTAAACCGCAAATTTTATATTTTCCTTGGAAATTTAACTATGATTATTACCATATGTTTTTGAAGATTTTTTTAAGGCTAAGTTTTCCAGCCCTGACCACATGGCTCAGTGGGTTAAGTGTCGTCCCACAAAGCAAAGGTCGCCAGCTGGATTCCTGGTCAGGTCATGTGCCTGGGTTGTGGGCCAGGTCCTCAGTGGAGGGCATGCAGTTGAGGGCCTGGGAAAGGCAACCCATTGATGTTTCTTTCTTACATCAATATTTCTCTCCCTCTCCCTCTCTCTCTCTTCCTCTCTTTCTAAAATAAATAAATGAATAAAATTTTTAAGGGCTAAGCTTTCCAAAGACATGGTCTGGGTGCATGGACCTGAGATGTTTTGTGGGTGAGACCTACCTGAAGCAGTATGACCTCTACAGAGCCACTGCCCATCAGTTCAAGTTCAGAGCCCACTGTTAGCACCCAGAGAAGAAGGCAATGCAACTTTTATCATCTTAAATGTTGCCTCAAATAAACTATTTAACCTAGAGGCCAAGGGGAGATATTTTATTATTTTTCCTATGTAAAAAACCAAGACATACTCAAGGATTAAAAAATAAATAAATCAGAGAATGCAAAAGTGTCAAAAGGAAAAAAAAACCCTGAGGTTCTCTTAAACCTTCTTCACACCCTCTACCAAAAACCCCTACACCAGTGATATATTCTGCACTGGTACTCACTGTTAAAGGCTGATGTATAAAGATTATTTGACTTTTTATGAAAATATAATAGGTATATTTTGTATATGAACAATTTTACAATTAAATACAATTATACTATAAATATTATTCTATAAATGTTCCCAACATTTCTTGACTAAAATAAAATCAGGAGGACAAGAAGTAGTTGAATTGCCTAATGATTTAGTGGCTTAAGGCTATGATAATGGTATGCTCCATTTACTTTATGGGAATTTACCAACTAAGAAGAGGTCAGAGGAGCCGAATGATCCTGTCTGCTCTTTGGAGCACCAGCTCAGCAGACAGAGCCAGGATCATGCATATAAATGTTTGCCCTCTGACTATTCCCTCCTCTCGACCCCCATTCTAGGTTCAGTGCACACCGTGCCCCCTTGGTTAGTGCACTCTGTAAAATAGGGTAGCAAATTAAAATTTTGTTATGTTTTCCTATTTCCCATACTTGATTGGGTTACAGTTTAATTCTGTCACAGCGTCATCCAGTTAAAAAAATGACAATGATTAGCTTGAGATGTTGATACGTCATAATTTCAGACATTTCATCCTCATCAACTTGACAGTTGTTTTTTAGCTACCTACTTGATGTTTTCACATCAGACTGTTCGTATTCATTACATTTTGCTTTTTCCTAATTTCATTTTCTAAGCTTATTCATCTTATCTTGTGATTCTAAGAGGTGTGTGTGTGAGAGAGGGAGAGAGAGAGAGAAGGAAAGAGAGTTAGGCATTGTGAAAGCTACGTGTGGATGCTAAGGAACTCTCCACTCAAAGGAAATGTGAAGTAAGGATAACATTTAGGACGCATATTGTCATTGTTTTGACCTTTGAATGAAGATTCTGAGTTTACGTAGGTTCTCACAGGATGCTCACTTCATTGTAGAAACGAACACTAAAACATATAGGTGTAGTGTGTTGAGTCATATCGTTCTGTGTTAATGAGTATGCAGACCTGCATTTTATTTAAATAAATTTATCAAATATTTATGAAGCACCTGCTATGTGCCATGAATTATGGTAAGCATTGGTCATACAGTGGTGAAAAAAATAGACACATTTCTGACCCTCCTAGAGTTTCTAGTCCAGTGGAGAAGACAGCCATGGAACAAGGGTATATAGACATGAAGGCTATTCCCAAAGAGTAGCAGTAGTGCTTTGGAAGTGTAGAGCAAAAAGAACTAAGCCACCCTCCTGGGTTGGGGAAGGAATCTATTCCCAAGGATAAAGTAAGCCAGCAAAGATGGGTGAGGATAAGATGTTGAATATTGGGATCTCCAATGAATGGTCATAAAGTGCCTGTTGTTTTTGGAAATCAATGATTATAAGATATTGACTAACAGAGCATTTTTTGTGCTATTGGAGAACCTCTAGAAGTAAGATCTTGTTACAACATGCTAAGAATGTAGACCCAGACTCTCAAAGCACAAGATTATTGCTTCCACTTCTGATCTACCAGTCCACGTGCCAATCAACTTCTGCTTTTTGTTCATTTACTTTCCATCACCCATCTCAACAGCCATGATGTGTTTTTCCCTCCCTCACCCGAGCTCTCTTCCAGCTGCACCCACCAAACCATAATCCTATAGAATACAATGTTTTCCAAAATATGGTATAAGTAACTGGTATAAAAAGACATTTAGGTAGGATGAGGACAAGCTTTTTGACAGTTATGCACTTATTTTTATAAATTCCTTCCTTTTAAATAAATTCAATTAATACTAGCAAGTCAATTTAAAGAAATACATTGAGTAAATAAAAGTAAAGCAACATTTAGGTAACATTAGAGCAGGAGTGCAAACTGATGCTTTAACCTGTCTGTAGCACACATACTTCTTCTGTTACCCGGGGCAACAGGCCCGCTTCACTGATATTGGTGACATTACCGTGTCCTTAATCCACAGCTGAGTTTCCAATGCATGGTAAGTTTTTAATAAATGATGATTTCCTCTTTCTTCCTGTCTACATGCTGACCTTCTTGCCAATTCTTAACTGACTTTTACTGTTAATGATGAAATGTGAGATACTGCCCATTGACCGTATTTCAAAACAAAATCTTGAGATAATCTTATCATAGTGTATTTTCTAAAGTTAGGTTAGGTAGGTACACAGATACATAGAAATAGACACAGATATACACGCATACAAGTCAGTACAAAACAAAGTGTTAAAAGACTGGAAATCCTTTTCTACAGTAATGGTCAGTAGGCAGAGAGCTTTACTATTACTGTGATAAAAACTCATAGTGTTTGACACACTATGAGTTTACCTTGCTTTATTTCTCTCTAGCTGAAAGAGGAGGAAGAGAAGCAGAGGCTTTTAAACTGGAAAAGAGGTTGACCCTCAGCTCCACCATTTCCTAGCTGTGTGACCCTGATCATAAACTTAACCCTCAGGGCCTTGGTTTCCTCATCTAAGGACACCCACTACCATACAAGGCTGTTTAGAAAGTGCAGACAATGTATGTGAGGCATGGAACCCTAGACTTTGCTTTAAATAAATGCTAAAAAACATGATTATTATAGTTATTATTTTCAAGTTTATCTATTGCTCATGACAAAACTATATGAATACCTCATTGCAGAAAAGACGCTATTACTCTTAAATCTATTCATGATAAAAAGCCTTAAATTAGTTTTTTTGAATATGCAAAACAGTATCAGTCTGAGCTCATTGTAGATAACAGAAGCCATTCTTATCATTTTAAGCAGAAGGATATTTTATACAAAGTATACATACAAAGGTTTTCTACACAACATCATTGGAAGGCCTAGAGAAGCAAGCAGGTGCTCAGCCAGGCCGGCAGAAGAACAATGCAAAACAGGCCAGACTAGGTGAGAGGCTGTTCTTCCTCAAAGAAGCAGCAGGAATTCAAGTATCGGGCCAGCAGCCGCTGGTTCTGGGAAAGCGCACTATCCACCCAGGGTCAGGAACCCAGGGCCAGCACACTTGGCTTCAGAGTAGGCTTGCTACATAAAACACAGGACACCAATTTAAATTTGAATTTCAGATCAACAACAAATAATTTTTAGTGTAAATGTGCCCCAGGCAACATGACAGACTTATGATGGAAAAAAAACTGTTGCTCTGAAAAGCAAATTGAACCGGGAGCCGTGTGTTTAACTGGGGTCCTGAATTACTCCTCCTTTAGCTGACATTCAAATTGAACTGGGTGTCCTGTGTTTTTATTTGCTAAATCTGATAGCCGCACTCCGGAGCCACCCGGAGCCTACTGCTACAGCAGCAGGTGGCCTTGCATGATGCTGCCTCTTGGGAGTCTCAGGACGGTGTCAAATTGGCAGAAACTAAATCACACTGGGAATTCTGGCTGTGAAGATATTTGGGAGACACCACTCTTAGCTTTTCATTCTCTGTATTATATTAGAAGACATGCAAGAATTACAAAGGAACTTATGAAAAGCAGACAATTCAGCAGAGTAGTTGCACAATATTATTGAGTAATTGCATTTGTAGTTTGATTTGTATTTAACAAACACACGCATCTTAAGCATCTGTTACTTTCCAAGTATTGTTACATACTCCCTATAAGCAGAAAAGAAGCAATACTAAACAAGAAAGATAAACTTCTCACAGAGCTTATATTCTACTGAAGGAAAAAACAGAATTAATACAACTAACAAAAATACAATTAGTATAATTAACAAAAAACCTATAAATGACAGAAATACATAAAATTGGAAGTAAAAGCCATTTATAATCCTACCAGTCCTTCTTCCATCTTGATGCAAAAAAATAATAACCTCCTTCTCTTTTTCTCCCTCAAATTCTACCTATCAGAGGCAATCATCAGTAACAGTTGTGTGTGTGCTTGCACAGACGTATAGAGTAAGAAGACTAAACCTGGCCAGTGAGTCCTACAGTAGTGGAAGGTACAAAGGCTCAGTTCACCTGCGGAAAGGGCAATGCTCACAAAGCTAATGAGAAAAAGACGAAATCCAGACATCTCTCTCCTCTTCCTCGCGGTCTTCGGAGCCTGATTCTGCTCCAATGTCCATCTGGGAGTCACTTCCTGGTGTCCACCCCCAGTCCAGGTGCTTCATCCCGCTGGCGGTTCCCTGTACCTGCTCATGATCTTCTCTGTCGGAGAAGACTGACACAGTCAGAGCCAGAATGGAGCACGTACAGGACACAGCAAACCCCTTCCTGGAGAGCCCTGATGAAGCTTTGATCAATTTCCCTATGTCCAATTGTTCTTTGCTGATGGTAAAATATCTCCATCCATGAGTGTGGGGATGGGGGGAGATGAAGGGGGGGAAACCTCCCTCCGTGTTGCTCTCCCTGCCCCACGCTCACCTCCTCTCTCTCGTACAGTTAAGTCTTAATTCCTTGAGTTGTAACTCCTGATCCCGTGTGTCTGACTCTGACCACATGACCTTGTTTTCCACCCATTTCCCCATAAGACCTCTGCCCCAGCATGCTTTCCAGCAAGAACTCTAAACACGCTTTTTTACTTTTCCACTTCTGTCCCTCTGTCCTGACACCAGCCTGCAGGGAAGATCTTACTGTGCAACACCCCTGCCCATGGGCCTCCATGCTGCTCAGGACCCAGCTCCTGCACCTCTTCCTCAGGGTTAGGAAGCAGGGAATCAAGCGGTGGAGGGAACAGCTAGCAGAAGATGTGTATGGAGGAGGTTTTCTGATGGGTGGCTGGGGGGTTAGGGTTGTCCCAGATGAAACATGGCATAAAAACTTCATACTACTCTGACTTTCCATGAACTAGAATTAGAATAAAATGTACTAGCAAACTGATAAAAAGAACTCAGATATTGATGGTTTCTTTAAAAGCGTATATTGCAGGTATCAGCAGTTCCTGTTTCTGCTTCTGCCTTGACCATGACTTCGGTTGATGCAGATCCTCCAACTGCCGGGACTTGGCTGGCACTGACCATATCAGGGCCAGCAAGGACACTGCTTTCATGTCCACAGCCTGTCCCCGGGATCTCTTTGTTCTGCTTTCCCTCCCCCTCCCTATAAAAACCTCTGCCTGCACTGAGATGTTAAGATGGGTTTTGAGGACACGAGTCTTCTCAAGTCATCGGCACTCACATAAACCGCTTTCCTTCTCACGAGCACCGGTGTCACGAGTTTGGCGTCTGTTGGGCAGGCAGCCAGAACTTGCATTTCATTTCATAGAGAGCAGAGCCACAGGCAAATGCATCTGTGCTGTGACTTTATGGAGCAATGCAAACCCAGGAAACGAGGAGGGGTAACAAAAGGGAAAAAGGCAGGAAAGAAAGAAGCACTAACAGAAGGCAAGTTTTGACACTGGCCACCAGCAGGTGCAACCTGATCATGTACTCTCCCAGCACTATTCTCCAGGAAGCTGTCTCAGGACGCTCCACCAGAGAAGCAGGGAAGAAGAGTCTATCTACTAGTTCCTTTCTCCCACCATCGAGTTCACTTGACAGGGACTTCGTTCTGCTGCATGTGGCTGGCACTGGGAGAATTCCACAGTACCCCATGCCTCAGCACTGAGCGATGCCCAGGGCAACAGGTGAGACAGGTGTGGCTGTGCATGAGGTGAGGGGCTGTCTGTGGGTGCGTGAGGTTGGTCTGAATCTCATCTGTGGCTGGGGTTGGGACTAAAAAGTCTGGAGGTGACTGAGAGCAAATAATCTAAGCAGCTTGTTAAATGTGTGTCTGATGCACCATCTGAAGTAACTCACTAATGATGACCTTATCCTCACATGGACCCACATATCATGCCAAGAAAATTTACTTAACAGTGTGAAGCCTCTCCACAGTGCCTTACAAGTGAAAAACCACTTTCCCTTGTGAAAATCTGGCATGTCAAACTAAAATCAAAGGGAGCTAAGTGGACAGAGGTTTTTCCTTTTTCCTGTAATGCCTGATCTTGGTGACAATGGGTCTCTGAGGAGCTAGATAGGTACTGGGAGAATGAAACTAAGAAGGAAAATAAACTGAGTGAAGCAAGTCTGAATGATTTAAACGTTAGGAGACCTTGTTACTACCAGTGAGATAAAGGAAAAAGGTTTTCTGGTTCACTCAACAGATATTCTATAGGACTTCCGGTCAAGATGGCAGTGTGGGCAGACATGGTTCACATCTTTGCACAACCACATCAAAATTACAACTAAAATATAGAACAACCATCACTCCAAACCATTAGAAATCAAGATGAATAGAAGTCTGACAACTATGAAATTAAAGAAACCACATCAATTCAGACTGGTAGGAGGGGTGCAGACACAGGACAAGCTGGTTCCTCACTCATGTGTGGTCGACATAAATTAAGGAGGGATATCTTGGGAGCAAGGTGCCCAGCCCCACACTAGGCCCCCAGCCCAGGGTTCCAGTGCCAGGAAAACAAGTCCTCACAGCTGCTGGCTACAAAAACCAGCAGGGATTGAGTCAGTGGAAGAAACTGTTGGAGTCCCAGGCAGTTCCTCTTAAAGAACCCACACACAGCCTCACCTACTCAGATTCATTCCCTCTGAGCTCCACCACCGGGGTAGCAGCTTGAAAGGCACCAATACATATATGGAGGAACTGAAGTGTCTGGCATCAAGGCAACCAGAGGCCATTATCCCTTTTCCATGTGAGTGGCTGGTCTTGGCTCATACTACACAACTTCCTAAATCCTCTCAAACTGGCCACACTGGCCTCAGTGAGCCGCAGGCCCAGCACTAACAGCCATCAGCCAGCCTAGATTCACAGCTTGCCTTTACCTGGGAATCTCCAGGCCCAACACAAGTAGCAGCCACTCAGATTGCTTTATAGCCCTGGTAGGATGGCACTGGGCAAAACACAGTTGGAGGCTGCCCTTGGCCTGCTCCACCCAGGAAACCCCAGAGCCCACACACCCAGTGGACAGCTACAGACCACGTTGGAGTACCACCACCCTGCCCCTGCACAGCTGATACTTCATAGAGGATGGAGGTTGGTGGTCAGTGGTCACAGCCATTCCTTGACTGGCCTGGGTAAATCCGTTCCATTGATCAGCCAACAGCAATCAAGGCTTAACTACAAGGGGAGGGTGTACTCAGCCCACACAAAGGGTGCACCTCCAGTACCCAGCTTGGGTGATAGGGGAGGTTGTACTACTTGACCCTGTAAGACACGTACTACATTAGGCCATACTACCAAGACAGGGAGTCATAGCAGCTCTACCTAATACATAGAAACAAACACAGGGAGGCTATTAAATGAGGAGACAAAGAAACATGGTCCAACTGAAAGAACGGATCAAAAGTCCAGAAAAAGAGCTAAGCAAAATGGAGATAAGTAATTGATCAAATGCAAAGTTCCAAACACTGCTTATAAGGATGCTCAAGGAACTTAGGAAGGACCTCAGTAGCATAAAAAAGATCCAGTCAGAAATGAAGTATACACTAACTGAAATAAAGAACAATTTTCAGGGATTCAAGAGTAGAGTGGATGAAATAAAAAATCAAATCAATGATATGGAACATAAGGAAGCAAAAAACAACCTATCAGAACGAGAAGAAAAAAGAATCCAAAAAAATGAGGACCACATACACAGCCTCTGAGACAACTTCAAGAGGTCCAACATTCTCATCATAGGGGTGCCAGAAAAAGAAAAAGAGCAAGAAAATGGAAATTTATTTGAAAAAAATAATGAAAGAAAACTTCCCTAATTTGGTGAAGGAAATCGACATGCAAGTCCAGGAAGCACAGAGAGTCCCAAACAAGATGGATGCAAAGAGGCCCACTCTAAGACATATCATAATTAAAACGCCAAAGGTTAAAGATGAAAAGAGAATCTTTAAAGCAGAAAGAGAAAAGAAGTTAGTTACCTAAAGGGGAGTTCCCATAAGACTGTCAGCTGATTTCTCAAAAGAAACTTTGTAGGCTAGAAGCATTTGGCAAGAAATATTCAAAGTCATGAAAAGCAGGAACCTAGAGCCAAGATTGCTCTGTCTAGCAAAGCTATCATTTAGAATTGAAGGGCAGATAAAAAGCTTCCCAGACATGAAAAAACTGAAGGAATTCATAATCACCAAACATTATTATATGAAATGTTAAAGGAACTTATTTTAGAAAAAGAAGATCAAAACTATGAAGAATAAAATGGCAAAAATACAAATCTATCGGGACTTCTGCCAAGATGGCAGCGTAGGTGGTCGCAGTCGCTGCCCGCACATCCAGAATGTCCATACAATGAATGCAGTAGCAAAAAATTAAACAACCAGAACGGACAGAATCGAACTGAAGGGAAGTCCGACACCCAGGAGGTAGGAGAAGACGAACATCCAGGCCGGTAAGCGGGGCAGAAACGGGCGGAGGAAGCAGCGCTCACGGAGGGACTCACCCCGCGACTCAAGCCGCCAGTGCCTGAACAGGGCGTGGCCCCAAACAACGGGTGAATCCCACAAGCCAGCGACGCTGCCGGAGAGAGGCCAGGGCTGAGCCAGCAGAACCAAGTCTGGCAGAGGAGGCGGTGGGGAGCTGGGGAGTGGAGGAGTGACAGAAGCCGGCGGTGATCGGAGGCCGCCATTGCTTCCTCCCAGACCCCGCCCCCAGAGGCAACGTCATCCAAAAAGAGACCCAGGTTGCAGGCATCTGCCAGCTGACAAGTGCACCGAGATAAAAAGAATGAAAATGGCCAAAAGGAAGGACCACAACAAATTACAACTAATGCATGACAACATAGTCAACCTATCAGATGCACAATTTAAAATGCTTGTAATCAAATTGTTAACAAAACTGGAAAATAGGTGGATGCAAATAGTTGAACAGATGAAGAATACGATAAGGATAATGGAGGAAGATTTACAGGGAACCAATAGGGAAAAAAAGGAGGTTGGATCTCAAACCAATGGGATGGACCAGAAGGAAGA
>PVJI01008475.1:0-70968 GCA_004026765.1 Micronycteris hirsuta
GCAATGATTATTTAGCAAGTAACAGTCAGTAGAGTATAAAAAATACTCTTCCATTGCTGACTCACATCTCATAAAATGTTAAAAATAACCTAAATACTTCATTTATATTCAAGGACTTTGAAAGGGCAATCAAGTTATAGAGAATTAGTACAAATCAAGTAAAATAATTCTACGACATTTTATAATAAAATGTTGCTTATACAATTAGAACTGAAAATACTTCTCTATTAAAATACCAGACTTAGTTTAACTTAGAAAGACAATGACTATTTTTACTTCACTGAAGATGTTACATTCAGGTCAGGAAGATGAAAATGAGATAATGCACATCACACACTTAGCACGGTGCCTGGCAGGGATTCAGTGAGTATGGGCATATGCTGTCACCTTCATCATCACCACCACCATCATCATCATCATCAAAAGTAACAGCACATTTGGAAGAACAACAGACCAGAAACACCTAGCTCTGAGTCCCATTTCTGCAGCTAAACTGCCATCCAGCCCTGCACGAGCCTCCCGGCACCAGCCACAGGTCACTGACCCTGCGGAAGTGAACCCACGCTCACTTCAGAGGGGCTGGGGAGGGCACTGCAGACCAGGGGCGAAACTGAACCCAGTCTGTGAAGGCCGATTCCCTCCCCGCAAGCAAAAAATCTCTGAACAGTAGAAATATTCATATACCATTTTTAAATCAGCTGCAGTTTGCTGCTCTCAGAAAATGAAAGTATTTGCTAAAGAGAAATAAACCTAGACATTCACATTTCCATAAAATTTGCTATTAATCAATGTTTGCTCTAATTCAGTAAACAGAGAGGAATCACAATTACTAGGAATTGTATTAGCTGTAGTATAATTCCATCTATAACTCATTTGTCTTATCCAAGCAAATATGGTGTATGCGGTAGTTCATACAATTAACGCTAATATATAATGAATCTACTCTTTATATATAAAACAAAAACAGTCATGCATACTACCATTCTGGCTCACAGCAGTGTCTACAGTGTCTGCTTTCTGCCTAGTGAAAAGGCACACACACAATTCGAAGGCAGTGACCACTAACAACACTGAATCACCGAGTATTCCCCAAAACTCAAAGCCACTCACAAAACAGTACCTGCCCAGCCACTGCCGTGCACACCCCACACGGCCTCCGCTCTACTCCCCAGGAACTTGAGTCCTGAGTCCACTGCAGGCAGCACTGCTCGCCACAGCTTCCACTGTCATCTCTTCACAGAACGCTGGCCTTTGGGATCATTTCTAATGAGCCACATTTCAATTAATAATGGAGAAGACCCCAGCTTCTGAATCTCTGCTACTTAACACCTAGCTAACTCTGTCTAACCGACTTCACATTTCCCGCGGCAGCCTGTCTTTCCAAATCTGTAGGGAAGGAAGGGCATCGGAAAAGAGGGTTAGCTGAGGATCAGTTAATGCAGAGCAATTTCACACATGCACTGTAGCTACTAAAAGACAGGCTGGTTTTTTTCTAAAACAAATAGTCACAAACAGTTTTTACCCCTCTAACTGATCCCTCAGGCTTGACACCCAAGCAGTCCTCTAAGTACTCCTGCAAAGGCCCCCAGAGGGAGGCGCTACTTTCCTAGGATCCTCATTCGTAGCCTACTGGGTCTACTGTGAGCTCAACCAGGTTGAGGAGAGGGATGGAAGGGGTTCTGGGAAAAGAAACTGGCATAACCTCATGTCTATTCTTTCCCCAGTTTTCCACCGATCTCACTCAATACAGGAAGTCAGGAAAAATGGCCCCCGGCACTGTTAGAGACCCTGCAAGGCTCAGGAGAACAGAGCCCCGTGTACCACCAGCAGACTGGGCCCTGTGGGCCCTGGGGGCCACATCTGACAGGTTCGCCTGGCTCAGGTGCTCCGAGCTAACGCAGAGCAGCTTGGTTTACCTAGAGCATTGTTTGTCTCCCATGATCAGATGATCCTCAGACTCAGGACACAACAAAAATAACAGTAAGTGCTAAACCAAGTTAGCTTTGTACCAGGCACTTCACAGATATTAGTTCATTTAATCTATGCAACAACCTTAAGGTAAGTATCCCCTTTTACACATAAGGAAACTGAGGCACATAGAGTTTTAATGACTGTATGATACTCCATTATATGAATAAAATAAAATAATTTATTTAACCTTTCCTGTTGTTGAAGATTTAGATTTTTGGCAATTCTTATATCGTAAAATTATATTTAACCCCCAAACTTGTCCACGGATATCTCTCCCTTAGTCTAAAGAACTAAGGACTAGTGTGGAAAACCTCTTGCTACATAGTGTTAAAATGTCTTTCAGAATAGCTACAAAACATGTTACATGTCCAACAGCATCGTTCAGGATTCTTTTAGCACACCTGGAAAACCAGGTGATTTTCTTTTTAATTTATGATAATTTTCTTCTTATTTATGATACCTCACTATTATTCAGTGAGGATTAATTTTGTATTAACTAGCAATAAATATTTCTTTCTTGAAATATATCAAGTCCTTTGCCAAGTTAACATTGTCTTATGATTTGTGCTATAATACTTAATACCCAATGTTTTTAAATTTTTTAATTTAGAATATCAGTCAGGAATCATGGGGGTGAAGGGGGTAGAAACCCAAGCCACACTGCCTTAAGCAAAACCAGAAATGTGCTAGCGTGCTGTCTGAGAATCTGAGCCATGGCTGGCTCGGAGGGCTCTGCAGACGCCATCGGCAACCCACGCCCAGGTTCTAGGTGCCTCTACCTCCAATCTCCAGAATACTCTGTCCTAATGGTGGCACACTGCCAGTCAGATTGCAACTTGCATGATAACCTCTAGGCAGCTCGAGTGATGAGCGTCTTTTTTCTCCCCCAGAATGAAAGAAGTTGTCAAGCTGTCGAAGATGTGCAGTTAAATTTTTAACCAATATCTGCTGTTGCTGGGCCAGGTCCAGCTGCTGTTTCTGGAGAGCAGAAAGCCATCCAGGAAAACTCCAAGCCACAGGAACCAAGAATTAAGAAGGAATGAGTCCCCAAAGGAATATGAAAAAGCCCAGGCCTGCTGGCAGCAGAAACAATGGATTCTAGGCAGCGGAAACCAACAGAACTCTACGACGTTCTACCCCCCGGCTGCCCATCCACTCTATCAATGCCCTTCTTTCCCTATACTGTAAGTTCCCCCAACTCTGTAAGTTTCCCAACACTGTAAGTTCCCCTATGTAACAACACTGCTATCGCAGACACAACAAAAACACACCCACCATCTCACCACAGGGAACCAGGAGAGACCAAGATAATGTCAAGTTACTGCACTCAGCTAGAAATCTGAAACCTCTGAACTATGAACAACTGGCCAGATCTAAAGGGGCATTCTTTGGGGCAGCACCTCATAATCTGACCCCAGAGCTACATAGAGGATTTACGAAGAAGGTAAGACAGACCAGGGTCCTCATTCGGAGCACAGACCGCACACCGGCAGTCAGAGCAGTAGCACTCCCCCTGGCAGGGCACCTCCGCGGGCAGCCAGCGGGAAGCAGTCGGCATGACTTCTCAGAAGCCCTCTCCTGTCCACTACCCTGCATGCCCAGGTTTTCCTTCTTCCTACCACTTCCGCAGCCCACTTCCCCTACTCAGACCTGCCTTGGAAATACAAAAACACAGACCTGTTTACCAAGCTTGAGCTTACCCTGGAAGTTTCCCTAAAAGCTTAGTAAGCCTTTGGTCAATTTACTTCCGGCAAGTGGCTGGATTAGCAGCCAAAGCCACAGATCTTGTCAGAACACAGTATGCTCACCTAAATCTCCACCTTCCCAGTTTCACAGCTCTGTCCGGTCTTTCAGGAAGCGGCGGACTCATCCCCCTAACCCTCAGCTCAGTGCCTTTCCTTGAGCAGCATGCAACGACAGCCGAGGGAGGAGGCACAGCTGTCCCAGCCCCCGTAGGGCTGGTTCACGTTTACAGCCTGTAGTGACTGGACTGATCCTCCGGTCAGCGGTCTGGGCATGCACACGAGGT
Organism: Micronycteris hirsuta; assembly: GCA_004026765.1. Lineage (NCBI taxonomy): Eukaryota > Metazoa > Chordata > Mammalia > Chiroptera > Phyllostomidae > Micronycteris > Micronycteris hirsuta. The sequence goes on from PVJI01008475.1 coordinate 4,001, forward strand.
GCTTGGGAGAAGGTAACAAAACAGAACTTTACCTGGTTCTGATTTAAACTCCTATCTTTCCTCTTACCAACCTTAGCTTGGGGTACAAAAACAATGTGGCCTTTCAACCTTGAAGGTTCGTGGTATGTATTCAGTTCTCTGCTGTCTTTGATGGTGACTATGGGCAGAAAGGGCTTCTCTTACTTGAAAAGACAACATTCTCCTCCCTCTAAGATTTCAAGCATGCCAGCTTGGACCAAAGCGAATCCCTTTCTTAAAGGCAGTATCAAAGGCCCCAAGAAATGGCTGAAACACCCTCGTGTCACTAAAGTTCCAGCCTCAGTAGTTTCATGGGCAAAGATAATAAAGGGGACAACTTAACACAGCTAGTCTATGATCACTTAAAAGAAATCAGGAGGGAAAGCAGGGCCCTCCCTGCCTTGTACACCATTTCAACATTGAAGGTCTGTTCTTACAATGTCCCATTTCCAATTTCTACTTTCTGTTTAGAAGGATCCTTTCCACTTACACGGGACAAGAACCCAGTCTGAATGGACTTGAAGCTAACAGCAGTAAGCTTTAAAAGGGAGAGTCTGGTGGTTAGAAGATGACCTTGGGCACAGAAAACTCCACGCTCTCAAGCAGAATCACGGATACATTTCTTGCTCTTGGGTTCCTACTTGGTCAAAGTCTAACTCAGGCTCAGCATCGCCAGCAGAAAGGGCTCCAACTCAGGCCCTGTGACTGAGTCTGGGGTTTCCCATTACATCACCTAAAGGGGGAGCACCTGAGAGACCGACAAACATGAGAGCTACCCACTAGGCCCAGAAGTAGGGAAAGTGCTAAGATCATCTTTTAATTTCTAGTCAATGCATTATACATACTTCGTTAACAATAACACAGTCTTTGTCACGTGCTTATGCATTTGACATACACATACGTTTACTAAAAAGCTTTTATCAGATTCTTACTGCAGGATACCAGTCTAAAATAACATATACATGTATAATAATGGCTACATAGATACATTTGTAGTCACAGGAATAGACAATGCATTAATTTCACAGGAGTCGAATCCATTTCAGGATCTTGGGTCTGGTCCCTACTATGGAACAGAACTTCAGAAACTGGTCTCCTGCCCAATAATGTTATCCTGCGCACTCAAAACACATTAACTTATCCTAGAGGCACAAATACGAAAAACAAATCTCAGGCTCCTGCCCTCCTGACGTGCGCAATGTGGGAGGGGAACCGCGCACAAAGCACAGCGCCAGAGTGAACGGCATCTCCGCACATACGGAGACACACTGACGGTGCACAACACATGAGACGTACAGGAAAGAAATTTAAAAAACCTACGAAACTTATGCAAAATAATACTTAAATAGTCAGAAACGTGGATGACTGATTTTATAACACAGCTCCATCCGTGAACTGATACGGGGATTGGGTATGCTAGAACCAATGAATTTCCTTACATTATGTTGGAGAAAGTATACAAAAGAAGAGAGATCCTTGAGATACACTTAATTAACAGCATAGTAGTTGCCAAAAACTAGTTAGCAGTATACAAAATATTACTTAAAATTAATGTAACTTGATTACACACCGACTATAGAGTATTTGCTGCTTTAGTGTCACTATATGACCAAGTTAGTATTTCTGTGGAAAACCTCAGAACTCAAGATGCTGAAACTTCACTACTTACATATTTATTTTAATTTTCAACAACCAATAGCAAGAGTAAAATATAAGTCAAAATGAAAAGCTTACATGTCAACATAAATTAAAATGCAAGAAATTCTTTTAATATAAATAAATGTGGTTTTATTAAGAGCTTCTATGATTCTAAAACATAACTTCGTATTTTTAAAACATTTAGTTCAAATGCAGAACATACCTTTTGTTTGTGAAATTTTAATTATCTTTAAACTGAAAATTATTCTGATTATCAAGCTTCAAACAAGCAAAAAAAACTCCAAGGAATAAAAGTTACTGTCACATGCAAGTATAGAAAAATAGCTTAAAAATTTCCTTTTAACCAAAATACTATGTTCAATGTGCCAAGAAAGAGGAAGTTAGCCCACAAAATCCCCTCAAAGTATCTTGTTTGCTTTCTATACAGTATACAATGGATCAGTTAAATGGGGGAAAAATCAGAGGAGCTATCATTTTCTACAACTAAAGATACACTGATATATCATTACATAGTAATTCATAGGGGAAAATCTATAATTTAAACACTACAGAATTAGACAGCTATTCAAAAATATCCCAGTTCTGCAATCTCTAATCAAGTAAATAATCCTTTCTCTTTTCTAAAAACATTTATATTAAACTTTTTGATAAAAAAAATAACTTCCATGTTACAAACAAAGAACACATGATATTTACAAAGCATGTACTTGGAGAAAAGAAAAACCTCATATAAACACATGTCAAGGAAGCAACGGATTGAGTAGTATGCTGTTTTATAACTCTTAACAGCAGACAAAAATTTTTTCTACATTAAATGCTCTTATAATGCTACATTAGTTAATTCCTCCCTGAGACAAAGTTGTTGATGATCAGTTTCTTTCACTGGTGAAGCTTCGATGCAAAACCCTTGACAATGTGCTCTTGGAAGGTCATGTACACACCAGCTCACTCATCTTCCTGACGCTCTCCACCCACCCTGTACCTGAATGTTTCCCATCAATGATAACGTCATTATAGAAAATATCCATATGGAAATTATTCATTTTATTCCTCACTGCATTAGATTTTTGAACAAACTCCCATAATCCATCTGAGTAATGGAAACACATTTCTGCCTCTGACAAACAGAAGCAGGAAAATTACAGGCACAGCTGTGTTGAAGAAGTCCTATTTTTACTGCATGCTTAAACTTCCTCTGCAAAACTTTTAATTCTTTGGGCAAGACACGTGAGAAACAGCACCTAAAAACCACATATTAGTATTCCCTTTTTATATATAAAGGGTGTACAAGAAAAAACAGAAAGAAAAATATTTGGACAAAAGTGGCTGAGACAAGAGCATTGTTTAAGGTAGAAATTGTTTTGTTTTGAAGTTCCATTCGTTTTTCTCTTTTCTGTGACAGATAGTAAACTATTTTCACCTAAAATTTTTATTTAATGTTTTAAATTAAGGTTAAAATGGGGGGGGGACTCGTTTTAGAGATAATATTACAGGTTTCCAATCTCTAACAAGTCACTAAGTGTCCTAAATGGATTTTACTGGATTGATTTATTAAGCAAACAGAATTAAGTTTTGATAATTATTCTTTAAACTCCTAAGATTTCCAAATATTTTCAGAATCAGCTTAAGTTTTCACATGACATTTTCATCGTGAGTATATTGGAAAGATAAAGCCCTAAACCTCCAATTCACGTAATATGACACTTCATATGATCGATCAACAACAGTAAATAGCTCCTTCTGTCATTTTTCATTTCCCCAAAAAGTTTCCATTTAAAGACTTACTGCATTCTTTAAATATACACTAAGACATTTTAACCCTAACTCTGTGCCCCACAAAGCGGTGCGCGGACCAGGTGGCGAGTGGACGAGGGGACGCACCATCTCACTACTGCCTCACTTCCGATTACGCTGAGCTAACTGTGAAGTTCCTGCCCACAACGCTGCACACTGAGACTGCATGCCAGATTTCAGTGGCACTGAAGAGACTTAAATGTCTTTTTTAACCTCAAAAGAAATACTTCACTTCCATTCTTACTCTGCTGTGTGTCCACAGAACCCCATCTGTCAGGGCTGACCCAGCAGACCCAGCCGGCTGCCGGCTGCCGGCTGCCGGCTCCCAGCCTCTGCAAGTCAGTTTCCAGCTTGGGAGGGCTCACTGCCGGTCACCACAGTAAAGTGCGTTAAATAAGCCTGCAAACAGTTAGCAAAAGAACCTCCCATCAACATGGGTACTGGTTCCAGGAAAGCTGGAAAAGCACTTGCAATGTGTTCTTCTAAATGTACATGAACACAGCTGCTGCAAACATGTTCACATATTTTGAGATCTCACCTTTCTTTTAAAAAGAAAAAAAAGCAAGTACCAGCCTATTTGCAGCTGGTTAAAATTAAAACTCCCAACAATATTTCTACCAGTGTTTTGAAAAGAATTTGGTTATATCAATGGGGTAACATTACCCAAACTTACAACTGACTTCTGCATTGATATATTTAAAGGGTAGGAAAAGGTGTTCCCTGTTTAAACAGTAATAAATATAACAAAGAAAGAGATTCTCCTATCTCTGACTTGCACACTAGCAAAAAGAAAAGAAATAGCTCTAAATCTGCTGTGAATTTGAGGTTCATCAACTGCCCGTGTTCTCTAACCCACGGCACCGCTGCTACGCCTGCAGCTTCCTCTCGGTTTTACAATAGGTCAAATAAAAAGAACAGCTTAGCTGAAAAATCAGACTACATGGGTGTTACAAAATCTCCTTGTAAGCATATTTTTTATATTGCTGTGACTCCACATCAAATACAATTTAAACTTGCCTTCCAAACCCCAACCTCAACGTATGTCAAAAACTATTGCAAAGGACACTGTTGAGAAGCTTTGCTGCAGCCAAAGCTACAAGTACAAACCATTAAAAATGAACTACTCTTAATTATATGCAATGCATGATTCCCCTCCCCTTGTTTCTTCCCATTTCTTCCTCTTGACATCCTGAAGGCCTCTTAGCCTCTGTCGACAGCGCAAAATATTAAGTCACATACAGTTCTGCAGTAACTCTTTATCATGGAGTAAAAAAAAAAAAAAAAAAAAAAAAACTAGGGCTGCATCCAACACCTTTCCTTTAGTCTCCATCCGTGTGCCACACTGCCCAAGACAACCACAGAAACCAACCTGTATGATTGGGTGCCCTCACATTTTAACACCTCGTGGGCGCACAAACGCGCACAAACAAGCACACAGACGAAAGAGGTCAGCGTATTCAGGGCAACCTTACAAAGAAAGATAGGCTGCCTAAAAAGAGACGGGGGTTGGGAAGACACAGCCACGACACTCTCCATCACATCCCTGCTTCGGGACATTTTTACAAGCAGATACAAAACTGCACCATTTTCCTCTTCCCTTGAAAACATCGCAGCCCCGCGGCTCCAGTTGAGCTCACGCGCTCCTCGCTGGTCAGAAGCACCGGGGACCCGGGCATCTGCTCCAGGGGCAGGGCTTTCGGCCCCCCTAGAGCGACACCACGGACAAGGAACAGTGTGAGAAAGAGCCCCTGAGAAAAGGGGTCCTCCGCTCCTCCAGCTGAACTCTCGGACCGACCCCAAACCACGGAGAGGGTGAATGATCGCGGTCTGGAGGAGCGCTCACCCGCGGCACCAAGTTGGGCGCAGCGCTCGGCTAGCAGGAGGGACCCGAGGGGCGAGGGGAGTTGGCGCGCTGGGTTAGCGCGCGGTTGGCTCCCCCACGGGCCCCGGGGCCGAACGCTCCGCGCCCGCGGGGACGCGCAGCGGTGGCCCCAGGGCGCGAGGGCCGCCAGGGGCCGCGGGGGCAGGGAGGCAGGCAGCGAGCGCGCCGGGGCCCTTACCAGGTTCAGCACTGTCTCCACGATGTCCCTGTTGCTGACCTCGCCGACCTGTATGAGTCCGATCAACACTGCGAATTTCATCCGGATGTTGCGGATCGGCACCGAAGGGTTAATCATCCCCGCGGGCAGCACCACGGGGCCGGGGCCGGAGCTGCAGCCGGAGCCCGAGCCGGACGCCCCCCTAGGCTCTCCCATCCCGCCGCCCCCGCAGCCTCCGCCTCCGGCCCCGACGGCGAGGAGCCCCGCGGGCTGCGGCTCGAGCCCGGGGCCCGGGCCCGGGCCCGGCTTCTCGCTCGCCATGCGCCCCCCTCCCGAGGAGCAGGCAGGAGCAGAGGCGCGGCGGCCGTCGGTACCGTTACACCTGCCTCGGCCCCCGCCCCCCGGCTGCCGCCGCGGAGCCCCAGCATCCACCGGCGCCGGGCCCTCTCGCCGCCTGCGCCTCAGCCCGCCTGGCCGCAGCCCTCCCCGGCGCAGGCCTTGGGGGACTCGCAGGCGGATGCCCGGCGGAGGCGGCGCCGCGAACCGCTGTCCGGCAAGCGGCGGCGCCCGCCCAGCAGCTAAGCCGCCTCTGCCTCCTCTCGCTCCCCCTCCCGGGCTGTCCGACTCAGCCCGCCCCTCGCCGAGATGCTGCCGGCGCCCCAGAGAGCCCTGGCGCACGGGCCGCGGGCCCCGGCGCCGACCACGGCTGGAGCCCCGGCGGTGGCCGACGCTGCGGACGCTGCTCCCGCCGCCGCTGCGGGCGCCGCCGTTGTCGTGAAGCCCGACGCCGCGCTCACGCCGCCATGTTGCCGCCCCCTGCCTGCGGTAGCCGCCACTGCGCCTGCGCGGCGCCTCCGGGGGCGGGGCCCTCGCGCGCCCCCTCGCCTGCCCTGCCCTCCTTCCCTGCCCACCCGGCCACTCCGACACCCCCGGCCCCTCCCCCAGCCCCCCTGAGCGAACAGACAGGTGAGCAGGTGCACGGGGACCGCTGCCAGACCCTGGGGAGAGCTGGCAGCGGCGGGCGGGGGGTGGGGGGTGGCTCCCCCGCGGTTCGTCCCTCGCGGGTGGCGTCTCCCTGCGGGAAGGGCACTGTGTGTGTGTCTCGCCGTTGCTGCCATCTCCGCCTTCCCTCCACAACCTCTTGCTGGGAGGAGGCGAGCATCTCATTGCTCATCGTCGCCTCCGGCAGCTGCTCCAGGCAGCGCCACGTGCCTGGGAAGGTGGGGCAGTGGCGGACGACCTATTTCTGCCCCTCTGCCCCTTCCTCGCAGCCCTGCCCGCGCCCCTGGAATTACCCAAAGGGAAAGGGGCTGGCGTAGCGGAAACATAACGCCCTGGGGGAGGAGGGTCACCCTGCGCCTCTGGGGGAAGGATGCGGATGAAGTGGAAGAGGCTGACACCTGCCCACTGGGGCTCAACCTGAAGGAGACCTGGTCGGTCAGGGGGCTGCCCTGGATGCAGCCCCGAGCAACGAGCAGCTCAGGAGCTCGCCTCCCATCCCCGAAACGCTGCACCCTGTGCCACTGTGGGGCAGCTTGGTGACAGCTGCGAGCCCTGCATTTTAAAAATCCCTATCGACTTCCAGGTATGATGCCAGTTAGTGATGATGCCTCTGTTTTTCTTAGGCATGTACACGTCAGAGGTTTTCGAGATTATCTACAAATACAGGTAATTCTCACTGCCAGCCTTGGTCTGTGATGAAAGTACTTTTCTCCCCCGGTCGGGTGGCTCAATTGGTTGGAGCCCCCCGCCCCCGAGTACACGGAAAGGTTCCATTCCTGGTCAGGGCACATGCCTGGGTTGAAGGTTCGATCTGGGTCAGGGAGCCTGCAAGAGGCAACTGATGGGCAACTGATTGATGTTTCAGTCTCTCTCTCTCTCTCTCTCTCTCTCTCTCTCAAAAAAAAAAAAAAAAAAGAAAAAGAAAAGCAACAAAAAATGTCCTCGGGTGAGGATTAGAAAGAAAAAAGTACATTCCTGTTTCTTCACAAATATACTTTCAGTTTAAAAAAGTGAAATGTACACAGTAATCTTGCTTTAGTATTGAATAAAAACAGAATAAGTATGACTCATTTTCTTCCTCGAAATGAAGAACGTAATTTTCTTTAATATTTCATGAGTTATGCCCTTTTCAATAAAGACATATTAAAAGCCACTCGAAATATTAAATATCTTGAGGAATGTTGAAATCATTTTAATTGTCAGTATACAAATCTATCATAATTTGTTTTGTTCTTGCACATATTAAATTGGACTGGCTAATCAAGTTAACTCCCCAGATTTGGAACATGGTAAAATTCTATAATATAGATCATATGTAACAAAATTCCTCAAACCAGTGCTTACAATTCATTTTTTTGTGTGTGTTTGTTTAAATTTTCACGGGAGAGATTGAGTTATTGAAACAGTTAAACAACAATTTATGAAAGAAGTGATAATTGGTACATTCATTAAAATTAAGTAGCAACTGAATTATAAAATGCTGAAGTGATTGAAGCTGTGTGGAAAACTTACAAAACCAATACCTATCGGTAGTGTGACTTAGATATGCTGTCATTGAAAACTCTTGTGACATATATATCCAGGTATAGCACTTGCATGTCCCAAATTTGTATCATCTACTTTGACGAGTGCTATTTTCATTTTTAAATTTAAAATGTTGTGTCTGTGTATCTGAAATATGCAAGTCCAGGCTGCCAGGTCATCACACTCACATTTTTTCACTCCCCTGAGCGTACACAGGGTGGGGGAAAAGTAGGGTTACAGTTGCGAGTGTTGGAAACACAGTGTTCATTCTCGTAGTATTATTTCTTAATTATTGTATTATTTTCTATATGAACAACTGTAAACCTCCTTTGCCCCACTTGGTATAACATAAGTTTCTGTCTCTTGCTGTTTTTAGAACTCTTGCAGGAGCTCTTTGAGAGACAGTGACACCTTGAACTTTCTGTTTTCTTTCTCAAAGAATAGCATTAGATCACTTTATATTTTTGCTTTTATTTTCTGTTTTGTTTGGTAAGCAGTATGTTGGGTGCATTTGGGTTTTCTTGTTTGTTTATTCTCCTGTCTCTGTAGGGGGCGGTGTAAAGAGGATATCAGTATTTAAAAGTAGGAGATCCCCACTTCTGTCCTTATAGTTAATTCAATATCAGAAGTGTTTAAAGGAGCTTGTAAAGTGAAGAGCGCTCTCCAGCACCCGGTCAGCTCCTTGCAGGTGGCAGGTAGCGTGGCTGCAGGTAGCATGGCGCTGCAGGAAGTGCACGGCTCTGGAGTCACACTCACTACCTCCTCCCCATGCGGTCTACTCAAGTTAGTGCACTCAGTTTCCTCGTTCACTCACAGGAGTGAGAATTTAATTAAATGATTTCAGTTCAGCAGCCAGCATACATCAGATATGTGCGTGTACCCTTAGTATACAGGCACATTGTGTGTTGAATGACCTAGAAACACATGTAAGACCAATTACAACCACATACAAGTCTTCATAATTGCATGGTTGTATGTTTTCAATACTACCTCCAAAAAGCATAAAGTTTAGAAAAGAAAGCAGGTGTTTCCTTTTAGCCTACAAAGCCTATTTCCCTGCAAATGTACAATTAACTTAGCATTTGCATTGACAATATTTTTAAATAAAACATAGCTATATCATAATAGAAGCTCCCTATAATGTTCACTTTTTAACTCTCCAGATTAAAAAAATATATCGTATGTGATGAATATTGATTTTGTATACATTTTTGCTTTAATAGATGCATACCCATACTTCCAAAGGTCAATTCTTCAAAGATAAGAAGCCAGTGAAACTGAGTTTCAAGAGACGACATTGTATAGTGCTTTGTGCTCCAGATTTACTGGGACCCGGATTTGGATTCCAGTTCTATCACCTACTTACCTGTATGATCTCCTGGCCACATGACTCTCTCCAAAATCTTAGTTTAGCCAGCCCAAAGTAGAGATTCGCAGGATTACAGGATCTAAAGGTAGTTAACATAGTAGCGACTTTCAATTAATAATGTTCTCCTTCGGCTGGCTGTGGGAAGAGACAACCTAATTGTCAATTTTGTGTTTTCAGCACCCACCATGCCTGGCTTGTAATTTACATTTAAGAAATGTGTTCAAAAATGAATGAATGAAAACAGCAGTTCTCTAGGCTAAATATCCCCACTCCCTTCACCTGTTGTTTAAAAAACAGGTTTCTTGCTGTCCTCTCAACTTAACCTGAACAGAGCACTCTAAATTCTAGGTAGGTGCAGGCTAGTAGAAAAGAGGGAAGCTCTGAACCTGAACCTGAACCTTTGGAAATATAGCTCCTGTTAATGTAACCCAAAATGTATTAGTTCGGTGTGGTTTGCTTTGGTTCAGGATTTTTCAACAATATGACAGTAATGATTCATGTTTGGCACATAGCAGATCCCCAAATAATTTTGGTTCTCTTCCCCTCTCCTGCAAACAGTTTTACCAGCTGAAACACCCAGACTTTGTTCTGTTGTTAACTGCTGCTTGTTTCTGTACACGCTGCTCCCCGGCAGCAGCACGTCTGCGGGATCAGCTTTACCTGTAGATTTTGGGAGGTAAAGTACAGAAATGTACATATCTATTTTAATTTATTTTTATTCAGATTTTCTACTTAATTTTTATTTAGCTTTTAACTGCTGATAATTTCATGCAAAATGGTCTTATTCCTCTTATTATCGTATTACCTGCAAGTTGAAACCAATTTTGTGCCTTCATCCAAATATTTGATTGAACAGAATAAAAACAATTCTATAGTCACTAAAAACATTCTTATTGAAAATCAATTCACATTTTTTTGAACTGTGGGTCCCACCCCATTAGTGAGTCATAACTAGATTTAGTGGGTTGCAACCAGCATTTTTTAAATGAAATACATTAGAAAAACATAGAATGGAAATATCCAAGGGCACCCATTATTGTAATTATACATACACATAAACAAACATACCTTTGTACATGTATGCTTACCAGGTAACGTTGTAAAATGTATTTCTTACTGCAAACTATAGTCAAAAAGTTCGAAGACCGCTAATTTAAATTGTTTATAAGCACTTGTTTGGTGTAATCCTTCGACTGCTAAAGAGCTACCACCTGATGCTGACAACTAGCCCATATATCTCTAACTTGTCTGATTGGATGTCATAAATAAGGGGCCTTGACAGCTGATTGACTGGAGTCTGAATACTCTCTGTCTCTGTATCTGGGCAAAATTAAAGTAAAAACAGAGGGAAATGATGGCTTTTTCCAAGAACAAGCAAGAAAATGTGTTTAATCTGATAACGTGATTTTCTGCTTCCTTTTTCTAATGAATGACACATTCTATAATCTCAGCTAGAGGTGGTATTAAACTACTCACTATGAGTTTTCGAGTACTTATCTCCTGGTCTCTTTGGCTTTTAACCCTTCGGCACTTCTACTTCTCCGTGGTGCCTCAAGACCGTGGAGAGTGGTTTCCTAATCTAGTTTTCAGAGTCTCAGGAGCAATAGATATAATTTGTTCTTGTCGGGATTTAAAATCATTTAGACTAGCTTAGTGCCTATTTACAATTTCTTCACCAAACTCATTTTCCTCCAACTACTATTACTTCTATTCTACCTTTTTACCCCCACTACTTTTTCTCCTAAACATAAAACACAGACATGAAATACAAATTCAATTTGCGTTAACAAATTTGACCCAGTTTTGGAATGGCTACAATGTTGATGTTTACCAGCCAAGAAATATTTGAGTGGCTACTGTGTGTAAGAAAGTAGACTAGTCAAAATCAATGATTTTTCCCTGGCTGGTGTGGCTCAGTGGATTGAATACTGACCTGTGAACCAAAGGGTCACTGATTCAATTCCCAGTCAGGGCACATGCCTGAGTTGCTGGCCAGGTCTCCAGTTGCGGGTATAGGAGAGGCAACCACACATTGATGTTTCTCTCCCTCTCTTTCTCCATCCTTTCCCCTCTCTCTAAAAATAAAATAAATAAAATTCTTAGAGAGAGGGAAAGGGAGGGAGAAAGAGAGGGAGAGAAACATCAATGTGTGGTTGCCTCTCTCACGCCCCCTACTGGGGACCTGGCCTCCAACCCAGGCATGTGCCCCAACTAGGAATCGAACCAGCGACCCTTTGGGTCGCAGGCCGGTGCTCAGTCTACTGAGCCACACCAGCCAGGGCAAATAAATAAAATATTTTTTAAAAAATCAATGATTTAAAATTTTCTCATTAGAGAAATACTGCTTTTACACATGGAAAGTGAATCAGCAAGTCAACATTAAAAGTATCAAATGAAACCAAAAGTACTCCTGAGTTTTAAAAGAACTAGACAGCATATAACCCCCCTAATGCACATGAGTGCCCCCAAACACCCACACACACGCGCACACAAACGCTCCATCCACATGTAGATACTCATCAGCAGACAGGTCCTACCTCTGCCTCTCGTCCCGGGTCCAGGGCTAAACCCAGTCTCTCTGTTCTCACCCTCCCCCCATGAAATCTGGCCCATTTCATAGCCCGCCTCCTCTCCACGCTCACACCTCTCCAGCCCATCCTGTGCCTGGGCAATCTTCCTAAGGCCCCACCTGGATTGTTGGTCCAGAGCTGTTACTATATTAATCACAATGGCGTCTACAGGCATGCATGTCACCTGCTCAGAAAATCACTGGTGATCCTCCTTGCCTAACAAATGAGCCCCAAAGTCATGATGCGTGGCCAAAGCCACTGCACACTCTATTTTAGCTGACTTGCTAGTCTCACCTCATTCGATCCCTGACGCGAACTCGACCAGGGGCTCCCAGCCTTTTGGGTGAACACAACTCTTTTTATCATTATAAAAACTCTCAGACTGTTAGACTCCCACCTGAGAGATTTATTCTTTTTGAATCCATCAGTAGAGAGAAAAACAGTAATGAAAAGCTACTTTGAATTCAATAAGGCTATTTAATAATTTTTGACTTTTTAAAAATGACAACATCGATATATATTTCATGCACACACACTGTTACGGGTTGAATTTTGTCCCCGGTGGTACCTTGTGAAGTAAGGCCTGTGTCAATGTAATCACATTCCTGTGAGGTCATACTGAAACTAGGTGGGCCCCCAGTCAATCGCGACTGGTGTTTGTATTATAACGGGAAGAGAGGGACATGAGAGTGCGCACAGAGGGAAGGCGGTGGGCAGATGCGCTGGGAAGAAGGCCGTGTGAAGAGGCACAGACTGAAGTTACCCAGAGGGGAGCCAAGGGGTGCTCAGCATTGCTGACAACCACCAGGATACAAAAATATATGAAATCCAGTTGCATGTTTATACAGCAATAATGAACTATGTATCAGAAAAGGAAACCTCAGAAAACAATCCCATTCACAGTTGCTTCAAAAAGAATAAAATATCTAGGAATAAATTTAACCAGGGAGATAAAAGACCTGTATTTGTAAAATTATAAGACACCGAAGGCAGAAATTGAAGAAGATACAAATAAGTGGAAGCATATACTGCGTTCATGGATAGGAAGAATTAACACCATTAAAACGTCCATACTACCCGAAGCAATCTATAGATTCAATGCAATTCCTCTCAAGACACCAATAGTGTATTTCACAGAACTAGAACAAATATTCCAAAAATTTATATGGAACCACAAAAGACCTTGAATAGCAACAGCAATCTTGAAAAAGAAGAACAAAGATGAGGAAATCATGCTACCTGATATCAAATATACTACAAGACCATAGTAAGCAAAACAGCATGGCACTGGCATAAAGAAACACATATGTCAATGGAAGAGAATGGAAAGCCCAGAAATAAACCCACACCTTTACAGTCAATTAATATGTGACAAAGGAGGCTAAAACATGCAATGGGGTAATGATAGTCTATTCAATAAATAGTGCTGGAATACTGTTTCCAACAGTATTGGAAACATAACATGCAAAAAATGAAACTAGACTACCTTCTTACACTACACATAAGAATGAATTCAAAGTGGATTAAAAGCTTAAATGTTAGACTCAAAACCATAAAAATCCTAGAATAAAATATAGGCGGTAAATCTTGGGCACTTCTCATAGCAATATTTTTCTGCTATATCGCCCTGGGGAACAAAGGGAAAATAAACAAAGGGGACCACACTGAACTGCAGTGTTTGCACAGCAACAACGTGAAAACACAGCCCACCGAAGGGGAGAGCAGATTCTCCAATGATGCATCTGATGAGTTAATATCCGAAATTTGTAAAGAACTTACAAAACTCAACACCAAAAAAAGAAAAAGCACCAGTCCAATTAAAAAATGGATGCAGGGTCTGAATAAACACTTCTACAAAGAGGACATACTAAATAACGCTCAGCGTCACTAATCATCAGAGAAATGCCAATTAAAACCACATGAGGTACCACCTCACACCTGTCAGAATGGCCATCACCAACAAGTCAACAAACAAGGGCTGGCGAGGACGTGGAGAAAAGGGACCCCTCGTTTACCGTTGGTGGGAACGGTGCAGACTGGTGCAGCTTTTCCACTGTTTCCACTGTGGAAAGTAGTATGGAAGGCCCTCAAAAAGTTAAAATTGAACTGCCTTGTGACTTAGCGATTCCTCTTCTGGATATGTCTCCAAAGAAACCCAAAACACTTATTCAAAAGAATGTATGCTATGGAAGCAACCCCAGAGCCCAAGAATAGACAAGTGGATAAAAAAGCAGTGGCACCTGTATACAATAGGATATTACTTGGCCATAAAAAAGAATGAAATATTATTTCTGACAGCATGGGTGAACCTAAAGGGTATTATGCTAAGTGAAATAAGTCAGTCAGAGAATGACAAGTACCATATGATTTCACTTCTATGTGAAATCTAAAGAACAGTCTAAACGAACAAACCAAACAGAAACAGACTCATAGATACAGAGAACAGACTGATGGTTGCCAGAGGGGATGGGGTTTGGGGAGCTGGGTGAGAAAGGTGAAAGAGTTCAGATGTTCAGATTGGCAGCTACCAAATAGTCCCAGGGGTGTACAGTACAGCATAGGGAACATGGTCAGTAAGGTTGTAGTAACTCTGTGCAGTGCCAGGTGGGCACTGGAGATATCAGGGGGAAACACTTTGTAAAGTTTATAATTGTCTAACCACTATGCTGTTCACCTGAAACTAATACAAAACATTGATTGCCCAATGTAATTGAGAGGAATAAAACAGGAGAAATGCCCCATATATAACATATTTATGAATCACTGTCAGTAACCTAGGGGTCCCCAGTTTGGGAAACAATGCTCTTGCCAACCTGAAGTACTCTGTTCCCCATTGATACCCTGTGCCTTCCTGCTTGGGTACCTCACTCGGGTCCCTCCTTCTACCCATAGCACTGTCCCCTCATGTCCTCTGTGAAGTTCCTACCAGTGTAAGTGCCACCTCTGTGACAGCATCTCACCTAGACGGGAGGGATCTCCAGTTTTGTACCCATTTCCAGCACGCAGGAATGTGGTCTGGCTTTTTTTTTTTCCAGGGAGCATACTTTGACAAATTTTCACTTAAATAAATTAATAGGTTTCACCTTCTTTGTCTCATCTGCCAGCAGTAAGAAATTCACAAGACAACCTATGTAGGCACACTCCATTCACTGGAAATTATTTTTAAAAGAATATATGTGTTAGCTGTTTTCACATTAACAAACATTGACCGGTGAGTGGCCTTGTTCTGCACAAGGACGTGCACTGAACTGTGGCACCACTGCGATTGGTGCGCATGCGCTAGGCAAAGACAAGTGTGTTACGGATTGAAGGTTAGGTTGAGTATCATTAACCATCAGAGTTGTCATATGTATCTCTTATCAGCCCTTTGCTCTGACACATATCTCCAACCCCTCAAGTAAGATACTATTGGTCGCATTTTTCAAGTGAGTAGGCAAAGACGAATAGAGGTTGTCAGACTTTAGGGAAGCCATACTTTAGGGAAGTGATAAAGTTAGGGTTTAATCCCAGTTATTCCATTATCCTCCTTGGCCTACTTGGAACCTAGACTAAGGCCTGTATTTCATTTCTACCAAAGATACCAGAGGAGAGAGAGTGAGACTGGGGAAGTCATTTTTGTCACCATATTTTTGCATGTTTTGGTGAAAGCTGCCAGCCATGAGGTGCTCTCTGTAGTCAGTCTGATTGTATATCTCTGTGCCTATAAAGGTTCAGAAAACTCCATTCACCTTTATGTTTCTGGGGAATCATTTTAATTGTAGACAAAAATTACCTGGAATAAATAAATTATTTTTAATTACATTCATTAAGATTAAGCAAAATTTAATTTCATAGTTCCATTAATAGATCACTCCTTATCATGCTTTTCTGGCAAATATTTTGTAATGTGTCTAACCATTAATCTAAAGCCTATTGAGGGTATTAACATTACATGTCTATATAATCGTAATTAAAAAGCCCATACTCTGGGTAAAAAAATGTGAAAGAATGCTATGAGGAAATGTGCAGGAGTCATTTGGAGTATTTACCTCATTAATAGAATTCTTCAGAGTAAGAGGGAGCGTCTATACCAAAGTTCAGCCCGACTTGGTGGGTGGAGTCAATCCGAGCCTTGCGCCGTGCATCAGCTGTGGATGCAGGGGCGTCCAACCTTTCGGCATCTCTGGGCCACACAGTAAATACGTTGTGACAGATAATCACAAAGAAATCTCATGTTTTAAGTAAGTTTACGATTTTGTGTTGGGCCACATTCACAGCCACCCTGGGCCGCATGTGACCCGCGGGCCAGGGTTGGACACCCACTGGTAGAGCCTTTCTCTATTGGTTCCAGCAGCCATGGGTCAACCAGTGGAAAATGGCTTGAAATAACCCCCTTCATTGATCCATTAGCATGTAGTACATGGAGGCAATCTGAGGTTTCTTCTATGATTTCCCAGCATGGTAGATTATCTCTTTTCACTTACCTAGCAAAAGGGCCAGGACCAGAAAAGGGGGGTGAAGTAGAAGAGAGTATCTGTGTTGTACCTTCTAACTGAGAGTTGAATCTAATACATTTGGAGGTATCCGTTACATACAGTCTTTTAGCAGTCAATGCGAAAATGAATATTAAATAATACAATTGCACAGACAATCCAGCGGTTAAAGGAAACCAGGAGGGATCAAGGTGTGTCATCTCGTGGAGTTTTTGTCTGTTACATACACACAGGTGTGTATAAAACCTTATCTCTGCCTGGCTAATCTGAGCTGTGAGAATTAGACGGAATGTCAGGTATTGGCCATGGCTTTATCAGTAGCTTCCTTGTTTTTAATTAAAACAAGCTCAGCCTGATTTCTTTTGCAATGGCAAGAAGACATAACTTAGTGTGTTTCGGGCCTATTTGTGTTCAGTGAAGCATATTAAGGTGGTTTCCACGTGATTTGCCCTCATAATTCACACCATAGCGTTGTTTTTTGTAAACACAGCAGAAAACTCACATGGTTATATTATAAAATCAAACATTTCTCCCCAACAGGTCATTGTTTCCGTTGTACCATTCCCATCCTAATCCCAAATAATCCTTTCGATATGGTATAGTGGCTAAAAGAATGGTTTTGAAATCAGATAGAATAGGTTAAAATCCAGTCAGATTGCCCATAAACCAATTTCTTCACCTGTTAAATACAGGGTCCGGCACAAATAACGCCCCTTTTTATTACAAAATCTTTTATTACAAAATCATAAGCATGCAATTCTGTAACATAATGTCACACTCAAGCCCACCACATGACATTTTAGGTGAAATGTTCAAATTAAACCTATAAATTATCACACCCATATTATTACCGTACCAACCACACTGTAGCAGACGTTACTCTGCCGGACCCTGGGCAAGTGCCTCACATGTGCTGCTTAGAAGATTTGAAGACATTAATGTACGAGATATTTAGAGCAATTCCTGTAACAAGTATTCACTAGCTGATATAAGTTGTGACTATACAGTGACACAAAAAGAAAACTTGGTGGAATTTTCCCATTATATAATTAAATATACTAATATCTACTTTTTTGTTTTCATTCATTGAGTTCACTTTCCCTTCTTCAAAGAACAAAATGGAGCACATTTTTTCTTCTTTAGTTTTTTTTTAATAAATAGCCATGTGTAATATATATAATTCTATATATACAGTCTATATTTATTCACCTCATCAGAAGCTTAACAATTTCCTTTTCTATCTCAAACTGAAATGTTTTATTTCTAAGTACATGAAACCAAATTAACCCTACGTCTTTCCTTGGTTTTTCTGAATCGTAGAGAGAGAGGGCATATTGTGAGCTAGGAGTTTTTCTTTTCCTGAGACTTTATAAGAATAAAAAAGCTGAGAGAATAAGCAAATAATCACAATAAAATTATATAACTTTCGAACCCATGGAAGTCCAGTCTGCAAGCCTACTGTGTGTGAGCGTTCCAACCAGACTCCTGTGCTGCTGTCTCAGTGTGCGGCCGCTCCTTCTCCTCGGCTTGTGTTGTCATTGCTGTCTTTGTAAATAAAGTTCACTGCTTTCAGTTCATGCTGAGACAGAACGTTTTCCCTTCTTTAAAGAAACAGTAGGCATTCACAAAATTAACTTTTCCAAATTACCTGTTAGGCATGTGTGTTTAACCTTGAAATGGGCTCTCAGGAACCCCCACGCGGGCGGCAACATTCGTGTGCCCCACATAAAATAAATGAAAGGAATTCTACACTTAAAACACTGCGTGTCTGTTAAATAATACAACATAAATAGCCTGTTTAATAAGGATAGAAAACTTGAAAAAAGAAGTTCAACCGAAAAGGATCAGAACTTTAAGAGAAATACATTGAATTCATGGATCTGATAAGTAGTTTTCATTCACTAGAAACAGGACTAATAGTGATTAAAAAGCCTATGAGAGAATGAACATCTTTTTGTCACTACACGAATCTATTGTGTCTATTCTGCAAGCTGTGACTATTACAAAGGCACAGGAAGTACAGCCATGAGCTAGGCAAGGCGCCTGTCATATGGCACTTATGTCCTAATGAGGACACAGGCAATATGTTTGTAAAATGTAGGTAAACAGTAAGATTGCAGAAGGTGACAGTTTTCGTGGTAATTATTTTTATGGAAAAATTTGGCGGTGTGATCACCTGTCAAGTGTTTTTTCTCACGCGGCAGCTCCTTGCCAGCGGAATCAAGTCCTTCTCACAAATAAAGTCTTCAGCAATATGCTGGGGTTGTTGACTGATACCTGGTTAGTACTCAGTAAATGTTTGGGTGAAGGAAAGAAAGAAAGAAAAGGCAGAGATTTTAACAGTTCAATACATCCAAAAAAAATCCAACAATTTAATACAAATACATTTGCCTGTCCCAACTACCAGTGAAAGAAGAACAAAGACTTTCTAAATCAGAACACAATCACTCCTTTAAAAACTCTTCAGTTTCTTAAAACATGAATTTGAGGAAGTTAAATTCCTCAAAACTAGCTTTCAAATGATTGAATGTTCACTGTTTGTGGGCGTGAAGCCGTCGTGAGCCAGACTGCACACTCTGTGCCGATAACCGATTGTGACAAACTGTGTGACGAGTCATGGCGCATTGTGTAAAGGAGGTGAGGGAGGTTCACTGCCCAGAACTCGTCACCAGGAATCACCGGTCAGGAATCCAAGCCGGCGAGAAGAGCCGCAGTTGGTGTGAACTTAAAAAGGGGCGTCGTCAGCCTTGAGTCCTCGAGAGCCAAATAAATGAGCAGGCAATCCCAAGTAGGCCAGGCAGGAACCTGGAACGAGAGTGAGCACAAAGCAGGAGAGATGGGAAACCAGCTTGGAGATCCTCAAAAGGCTTCAAGGCAACTTTTATGCCTCCGTTTCAGTGCATTTTTTTAATCCTCACCTGAGGATATGTTTATTGATTTGAGAGAGAGGGAGTGGGAGACAAACATTGATGTGAGAGAGAAACATCAATCCTTTGCCTCCTGTACGAACCCAGACCAAGGATTGAACCTGCAACCTAGATATGTGCCCTGACCGGGAATTGAACCTGCAGCCTTTTGATGTGTGGGACAATGTTCCATCCAACCAAGCCACCGAGCCAGGGCTCTTAGCCAATTTTTAAAAGACTCTTTCCTATGTCTGTTTTCTAACTGGACAACAAGGTAAAGCTTGGTCAAAGCTCTACACAAATTCCCCTTGGGATTTGCATCATATTTTCACGATTCTACAAAATATTTTAAAAGGAAAAAAACCTGTAGACCGGTGATTTATGCACTCATCACTAGACACTCAATACATATGGTTTCAGCTGGGATTGAAATTGCTGACCCCACTCTTGTTTCCCACATCCTGGGCTTACCAGCTTCTTGGCTAAAGCTAGCTGATAAATTATGCTGTAGTGACGTGCACCTGACTACTAGGCAAACCCTCCACCTTGTGGGTGGGAGCAGTGTGCTAACATCAGGAACCTGCTGGTTTTCTATCTCTACATTGAGTAGTGACCAAGCAATGCTACCGGCGAGCCCCAGGCCAGCTCGCCGAGGACTGCTTCTCTCCAGGATGGAGGAGTGGCATGCCAGGGACAGACCAGGCCTCCGCCTCAAGTTGTTCTGCAAGTATTGTGTCCCTCTTCACCCCAGAACTGCGCTCCCCTCCCTTCACAGGAACTGCCGTAGAGTATTGGGTTAATGGACCATTGCTTTATACACCTGTACGTCTACTGAATTCTGGCATTTCGCCTGGTGTTCCTGGTCATGGGGTTTTTGAGTAGTAGCTTCTAGGTCCAGCACCACATCTAGATGCCTGGTAACTATAAATTGGTATAATAACCAAGATATGTTAACATAGAGATGGGTTCACCAATTAAAAATATGTTGGGTATTGGTAGCTTAAAAAATGTTTATATTAGTTGTTGGTATATAAACAAATGAATGGCCACATGCCAAGTCGCACAGAACCCAGGTACCTAATTCATAATAAAGAATATGAATTAATTCAAATATACCTGTGTACCAGTGAATATTAATGGCTTTTTCAAATCAGTAAACTTTTTTAGAATAATTATACTTTAAAAATTAAGAGGTAAGGAAATTCTAATACATAGATTTGTACTCATCCTTCAGATGGACATTCACACTTTTTAAGTTCCTAGAGATTTTGGTGTCCTTTTTCCACCTTCCTTTAGAAATGCACATAATATTAAATCTAAATCACAGATGCTCAACAGCTCACTAACTTTTATTCTTCAAAGCATGCAGAAAAATATACTAGTGAAAAAATTTCTTTGAAAAATTATAGTACATAGGAATCCTATAGCTATATTTGGAAAGATAAATTTTCTTTAAAATTTTGTGCTTTTTTTTTTTAACTTTTACAATCAACTTCAGTTTGATTGAAGAACTTCAACTCATGATTTTCATTTTTTCTTGTAGTTTGCTAATATTGAGAAATGGTGGCCCACTGTGCCGTATTTTAAATTAATAGGCATAAAACAAAAATATTTCATTATGGTCATTAATTTTCCACATTTTATGGGTTTCTGTGACTAAGGAGAAACATGGGCATCTTTTTACTGCATCGACTTCACATACAAGAATAATAGCAAAGACAACAGAATGACAACAAACTGTCTCTTGAATGTGGTCCTTGTGCCCGTGCTCCTAACTCTTCTGTCACACTCACTCGCTTGTGCAAACCCAGCAGTTAGCAGGGAGGCCATTCACTCCTCTGCATTGCAACCTGCACCATCTTCCAGTGAGATTACTATCCCTGGTGCTGAAACTGCTCTGTGTCATTTCTGTGGCTGAATAATGAAAGTTTCTCTTAGACACACCTTTTTCATTGAAATTACAAATTGGATCAATATTCACACCTTAAAAGAAGTGTTAAATTTCATTGAAATTACAAATTGGATCAATATTCACACCTTAAAAGAAGTGTTAAATTTCATACATGAACATCTTGATTAATGATTATGAGATCAAAATTTAATATTCTGCTTATTCTTACTAAATTACTGGAAAATAAAAATTTTAGTGCATAGAACATTGAGAAGTCCATAAACTTTCCAGATATAAAAACTTAGTACTACCTGCCAAAAATGTGACTCTGTTCATGTTGAGTAGCATTCGATTTAATATGTCAGAACTAAAGGATGTGTTTTAAAAATAAATGCTGGCAATCAAATTCCTTAACTCTCTTATACCCCCACTTGATTGCATGCAGTTAGCAATTATTCAATGTTCATAATTGGATAAAACTACTAATTGGTTTAGTATCATCGACCTTTTATGCATTACACACCCCCATGCCCACATGATACTTTTAGGTACTGTATTAATTTACAAAAAGGAACATGCACACACAGAGGTCGGGTTATATTTATGATCTTATTAGTTGAGAATGCAAAATTGCACAGCTACATCAATCAGGAGCAGATGTTGCGTGTCCCAGCATAGAGTCACCTGGCTCCCAAAGTACCCAGGTGGGCACATAAATGCAGATGACACTGACAGCACAAGACAGGGTCTCCCTCATTCTGCAATGCTCTGCTCTCGCCGGGCCGGTGAGCAGCCTTTACTCTGGGCTTACCTATCCAAGGGGAACTTACACTCACTAAGGAGAAAGTTCTTCAGTTTCAACTTCAAAGCTCCAACAAGTTTCTCTGGGTCACTCAAACAGCATAGTGCCTGTATTTTGCGACTGAGTAGATTAATCTAGTCTGCTGTTTAACAAGACGTGCCCTTATTATATAAGCACTGTTTCCAAAGCCAGCTTCTCCTCCTGTACTCTCTGTCGCTGATTGGTACCATCGACCCCTCTAACTTACTTCTGCACTAAACACTGAACCCCGAACTCACCCTGTCGGAGGGCAGCTGCAGAAGCTGTATATGCCCCCAGGCTCTTTCCTGCCCAAGGGGCTGTATGCCCTGTGATGGAAGATGGGCTCTGAAAGTCCATTAGATTCATTTTACTCTGAAAGTAAAACCAGGAACCATGGGGGACAGCAGACGAGCAAGCTCCTCCAGAGGACGGGGCCAGAGGCTGCACCAGGAACCGTACTGCATTTCCAGGGCAGGACCTGGGGGGATTTGGTAGTCTTCCGGATTTTACAATTAGTAAAAACCTGGGGTGTCTGTATGTTTTCTAGTCTTTCCTCTCCAAAGGGGATTATTACAGGTATCCTATTTGCACTGTATGGTTGTTACATATGGTTGAATATGTAGGAAAGCTGATAACTTTTTCCTTAATTTGTAAAGAGATACCTCTGGACTTTATAGAGGGACTGCATATCACTATGAAAGGAATAGAAGTATCCTGTGTTAGGAGGAAGGGTAGGTGTGACAGACAGCCAGGTATCTGATACTTTCTGTTCTCCCCTTTCTTTGTAGTAATTGAACCCCAGTTTTTAGGGCAGGGGGTGTTTCCTGGCCATTCAGGATAAAGGTTGTATTTCTTGGGAGCCTCCTTGGGATTACTATGCCAAGAGACTAGACAATTGCTTCTAAGACAAGCCGTCCCCACTGGTTGGTGGGTAAGGCAGCAAGCCCTCGTGAGTCACCAGATGAGGGCCACACCTCAGTCACAGGGAGGGTGCAAGGCAGAGCCTGGTGCTCTGATGATGTCATGCAGCAGAACCGTAGCACCAGCCTGGACTTTTAAAGTGAAACACAAACTAACTCCCATGCTGAGAACTTACTTTAATGTATGCATTTAACACAGCAGCAAAGACTATCTCCACTAATACAACCAGCTGCCCTAAGCCTTCTGTGGAAAGTGACAGAAGTTCCTGGGAAGACTGTCACAGCAGAGACCTCTCCTATTAAGCTTTCCTTTACTTGCGGGGAGGAAGGATTATTCTGGATTTAGGGTAAAACTGGGAAATTGGGAACACATAATCACTTACCTCTCAGTTTATAAACTAGTTTACTTTAAAAAATGACTTCTTTCCAAGGGGAGCCTATTTGTTAAAGCAGTGTGTATAGACACTCATTCACACTCGCTGAGCTTGGTAAAATAAGGACAATGGCCCCGTCCAAATCTCATGTACATGGAGGAGTGCAGAACTCAGACATCAGGGGTAGCCTGTTCATGCTCTCTCTCTACTGTTGTATTCTTTTTCTGTGAACAACGCAAGATTTATAGAAATGAGGGGTAATGCCTATGAGGTAATATTGAGAGAGATCATAAAATTTCGAATAAAATTTCTGGCTCTCTTAATTTCTCATCGTGATTCTATCTAAACTGCTCGTGTAGTAATACTAGTTTCTAAGCAGTAGGCACGGGTATTGCTCCTAATTGATTCATGCACATTGATTGAGCACCTAAAGTATGCAGGACACTAGGCTGGGTTGAAGAGTCAAAGGTGAGTAACCTAGTCTGCGAAAGGCATCAAGAAGCTCACAATCCAATGGGGGAAACAGAATATAAATCATTACAAAACCATGTGTGATAAGTAATACAATATAGTCTGATGGAAGCAGGCACAGACTTACCGGAGCATAAATAAGTAGACCTAGTCAGACCAAGGTGGACACGGGTAGAAGGTCTTCTTAAAGGAAAAGGTGGCTGCGCTGGGTCTTGAAGAACAAGTGGGTATCATCCATGTGACAAAAGCATGTGGGCGAAGGCATTGTCCAGCGAGAATACGGCGTGGTTAATGACCTGCCCGTAGCTGGCACAGCTCGAGAACAGAGTGTCAGGGGAGGGACTTGAGATACGAAGCTGGAGGAGAATGAAGAACTCAGGCTATGAAGAGCGTCTGCATCTTGTCGAAGAGCACAAATTTTGCCTTGATTTCAGTGGAAAACTGCTGAATTGTTTTTGCGGGGAATCAGTGTACTCCAATAGGCATTTTAGAAAATCATCTGGTAACAGCGAGCAGCTGCATTGGGACATGCAGGCCCAGAGGTCAGCAGAGCAGGTAGAAGACTACATATGAACAGGTCTCGTGAGAGGGGAGGAGGACGCAGAGGAAGGAAGGTGCAGAAGGGCCAAAGTCAAGAAAAAAAGTAGTTTTAAGAGGAGTGGTCAACATTGTCATGCTGCAGAAAAGTCACAGAAAAAAAAGGCACTGGGATGTTTCCATTGAACCTAGCAAAGGAGCGGGTATCTCTTCCGCAGAACAAAAGATGTGAAAGACAGGAATGGGTTCGGGAGGAAACAGTGATGGTCAGTGCAGAGAGCAAGTGCCTGAAGGGTCGCTTGACTGTGAAAGGAAAAACAAAAGTTAGAGGTGGGCATGCCTTACGCTGGGAGAGACTTGAGCCTGTTTCCATATGCTAAATGGAAGGATCAAGAGAAAAGAGTAAGCCTGAAGTACTGGAAAAGGAGAAGCAACCAAAAAGCGTGGCCGATAGAAATGGTATCCAAAGCACAGCAAAAGGACTGGCCCCCAACATGAGGTGGAGGACAGTGACGGGCGAGAAGTGAGAGAAAACCGGAGAAGGTATATGTGTTCGTTGGGGTGGGCAGTAAGTAACTAAAAGAAGTTTTGTTTCCTGTGTTTGTGGCGTGTTTGTTCTGAGGTCTTCTCCTTTCGCCCGAACATGGGAGATCCGGTAGTCTTCTGGGACCAAAGGAGCACGTGCTGGAAGAGGAAGCCCGAGGGGAGTTAGAAGAGAGAATGGGGGTGTGAGAGGAAGCAAAATAGCATCTTGTGGAATGATCGTTGCCCTTCCTTCCTGGGGTTACTGCTGAGATTAGATGCTGCACATTTGCAGTAGCACCGGCTTCCTGGGGGTTGGGCTTTCCCCAGCACTATTCAGCAGCGTGGGCTTAGGAATGGAGGGGTCTACAATAGCGTTGATGCAGAATGAGTACTTCTTGGGCATTCGTGTCAGATGAAAAGGATGTTTGAGTCTATTGGCCTGAGTTTGGTTGTATCGTATCTCACGTCGTGTGATTTGGTCAAATAAGAAAGTCAAGAGAGGAAAAACTGATGAGTTTGGAAAAGGTAATAGGTCTGGATCAGTCTGAAGTCAGAAAACAGATAAAGTAGACACAAGAAATAAGAAATAAAAAAAAAGAAATAAGAAATTTTAAACAATTAAAATGGGAACCAGAGAATAAGGATATTGAAACTTGTGACTTTTAAATCAGAACATGTGAGATCATTAAAAATGTCTAGGGTATAGGCTGTGGAAGTTTGAATACAAAAAGAGGTACAGGTTGTCAAAGCCGAGGAAATGAAGAATTTATGAGGTTAGATGTTGGAAGGTCCACCAAATGGGCACGGAAGGGAAGCCAAGTAAGGCAATAATAGGGCTTGGGTGGAGAGAACGTTTTTGAAGTTAATGTGGTGGTTGCTGTTGAAAGATGATGTGGATGAATGGGAAGATACTGAAAGATTTTTTTTTTAACTCGGGTATAGGGGCCATGATTTGGAACAGGCGCCGTGAAGCTAAAAACACACAAACCCACTTCCCAATTCCATGACCCCCTAGTTTTGGAAAAGCGGCCAGCCTCCGCCAGAATGCATTTCAAGGGAAGCGATGTATTCACAGAGAAAGTTGAATTTTTAATTAAAGCAAAGACATGGTTTGAATGTCCCCCCAGCGAGGTTTCCAGAATTCACAGCAGAGAGGCTTGGGAGGGAGGGACAAAGAAGTTCCATTCAGAAGCCAGGCACGGGCACCGAGAAATGTGGGGACCAGAGAGCAGGGGCAGTGACTGAAGGTTCCCCCCAAATAACGTGACTCTGTAGTTGCCTGTTGTCTTCCCTTGTCATTCTTACAGAGAGGCAACTAAATGGCTTCCAAAAAAATAAAAAATAAATCCTGGTCACCGTCTACAGGGTCCAGAATATTCATTTCTGAGATCACCCCATGGAAAGTAATCCTTGACTTAGAGCAGGGGACTGGGTGTAAATAACAACAAAACTGTCTATGTCATTGTGAGGAATGAAGTCATTCCACTGTGAACAAAAGTAGCACCTGTTCTACAGAGTGAATGGACCAATGTCAAGTTTAGGGCTAGCCTCAGAAGTCAGAACTGCCTTTCCACATCATTGACCTTTTTCAGTGGGAATCAGATGCCGCCTTCAGGGAGCACGTCTCCCAAGAGATCAGTAAAATCGACGAGAGAGCCAACGTCTGTACTTCAGTAAAGACCTGGGAGTTTGATGGACCTCATGGGACCGAACAATTAGTTAAAGGTTCTAAAGCAGATTAAAGTGGCATGTAGATGCCAGAAATCTTGAGAGATCTTCACGGAAAGAAATGTGAAAGATGGAGACAAACTTAGGGAGTCGCTGCTGGCCTAGACCTGAACTTCCAGAAGACGATGGGAATGGAGTATCATGCACAGAGGAAACAAAGAGAACATTAGCACTCTTCGCAAAAAAGAATATGAAAACCTGTTGAAGAAGGACCTTAAAAACGTGTACATGAATGCCATTTTAAAAGAAATATTCCTTTGGTGTTTTTAAAAAATCAATCTGTAGTCCTACTGTCATGACTGCCAAACCCTGTGACAAGTGCTAATTTCAAAAATTATTATTGTTGTCATTAAAGAGAGATAACCGTTTAAACTCATCTAAATTAGAAGAAAATATTTTCACATTTAATTTTACTAAGTGTTCGAATCTCCTTTTGAATATGTATTCATGATCTGAGGTTGCTGTGTATGGGCCCCCTGGGGGCCTATGATTTAATGATTATTCTAATGATTTCTTTTTAATTTTTCTCCTCACCTGAGGACATATTTTTTTCTTCATTGCTTTAGAGAGAGAGGTAGGGAGAGAAAAGTATTGATGCAAGAGAGAAGTATCAGTCGGTTGCCTCCCATACATGTCCAGACCGGGCATCAAACCCACAACCTAGGCATGTGCCCTGAGTGGGAATCGAACCCTCAACCTCTCGATTATGGGGCAATGCTCCTACCAACTGAGCCACCCAGCTGGGGCCCTAATGACTTCTCCACACAGCCTCCCGACACCTGCTATGTGCCACAGTGCACACGCAGTCCTGGTGGCTCCCATTAGAAGCCACCATGTCTCAGCATCCCCGCGTTCCCACCCGTGGGTAATAAACCAGAGCCCTCCTTTGTTCGAATCCTTAAAGAAGAAATATTGCTTACTTAAAGTAAAAGACCAGCTTAAAAGTAATCCTTTTGTCGCAGTAAATGGTCTCACCCTAGCAACTCGAAAGTGGGAAGAAATTTAACACAGTTTAAGAGCGGGTAGCACAGTTTGAATCCAGACTTAACTAGGCAATTTGCAAACTGTGGGCACGGAGTGCCGCGGAGCGCCGCGGAGCCTAGGTCACGTGCTCCCGGAGGCAGCTGTGATCACACTGTGCCCAGTCCTTGCAGCTGTTCTCTCCGGCACCCTGTTATTGAAGGGCTGGTCCTCGAACCTGCAGTGGTGGCAGACCTAGTTCTTGTTCGTCTTCATGAACAGCATTGAATAAGATAAAGTCCCCAACGAAGAGATTCCAGAGAGAACCCAATATCATGGAAGATGTAATCACAGCAAGTCAGCTGGGAACATAAAAGACAGCAGGATGCTCGGGTCTTTGCTTCGGGATTCGTTAGAGTGAGGAAACTGCAGATAGAAAAAAACATGAGGACAAGGTCACTCGCCACATTAGTCTGTTTCTCCGTATGCAAATCCAAAGGTTTTCGCAAATGTTCTTTGCACCATCTTCTCTGTCCCTTGGCAATGCCCTGCTTCCCTTATTCAGTCAGCAAGTACTTGTAAGGACCCACTTGTTCTTGGCACTAGGGATGTAGCAGTGCACAGGACAGAGAAGTTCAAATATGCAATACTATATTGTTACCTATAGTAGCCATGCTTTAGATTATTTCCCCAGGGCTTATAACTGGAAGCTGATACCTGTTGACCACCTTAACCTATTTTGGCCAACCCCCATGCCCACCTCTGGCTACTACCAGTCTGTTCTCTGTATCTATGAATTTGTTTTTTTAGATTCCAGATGTAAGTGAAATCATATAGTCTTTGTCTTTCTCTGTCTGACTCGTGTTACTTAGCATCATGCCCTCAAGGTCCATCCATGTTGTCACAAATGGCAGAATTTCCTTCTTTTTTATGGCTGATTAATATCCCACTGTAGACACAAGGTCTGTCCAGAAAAAGTGCAGCCATTGTTAATATAACAAGAATGGTTTACATGACATTGATGTCACCTGGCAGCCAAGGAGAGTGGACTGGAATGCTCATGTGTGAACAATGACGACTTCACTGTACTAGTCAGTGGGGGCGGTAGACACTGTTGAGTGAGCATGTGCACTGTGTGGCTGTTGCATTCAAATATGAGTGAGTGAGTGGAGCAATGAATCTGCATCACATTTTGTGTTCAGCTTGAACATTCCTCTACAGAAACTATTCAGATGATTCAGAAAGCCTCAGTTGTGGGCAGCTGGTGATTGGCAGCTTCATCACAACAACATGCCCGCTCATGTTTTTTAGTGAAACATCAAATCCCCCAGGTGACTCAGTCTCCCTACAGCCCAGATTTGGTGCCCTGAAACTTCTGGCTTTTCCCAAAACTAAAATACCTTTGAAAGGGAAGAGATGTCAGACCATTGATAAGATTCAGGAAAATACAATGGGGCAGCTGATAGCGATTGGGAGAACTGTGTGAGGTCCCAAGGTGCCTGCTTTGAAGGGGACTGAGGCATCACTGCCCTATGTACAATGTTTCTTGTATCTTGTATCTTCAGTAAATGGCTCTATTTTTCATAGTACATGGCTGGATACCTTCTGCACAGACCTTGTCTATACCACATTTTCTTTATTTATCCAAATTCATTTTCACATCTTGGCTATTATAAATAATGCTGCAGTGAGCATGGGGGTGTGGATACCTTTTCAAGAAAGTGACTTCATTTCATTTACATATAACCCAGAATGGAACTGCTCCATCGTAGGGTAGTTTTTAACCTTTTAAGGAACCTCCACAGTGTTTCCCATTGTAGCTGTACCAATTTACATGCCCACAACCATGCATTAGGGTTCCTCCACATCCTGAACATTATGATCTCTTATCTTTTTGATGATGAGCCATTCTGACAGGCATGGAGTGGTGATAAAGATGGCGTACCTTTATAGACACTCTACGGCGCTTATTCTGGGATCACAGTATTACTGTTCGTCCGTGGCACATCCAATCGCTTCAGGTCTGCGGCTCAAGATAACTGGTTTTCAGAGTGTCCCCCTCTGCTCCGGGGGACTGAGAGCCAGGGCCTCACAGAGTGGACACTCGATAAACACGCATTCACTGACCTCTCAGCTTGGTGTTATCTTGAGAGACAACGATTTAAAAAATCAGCATATTTTCTGTTATCTAAAGAATGTTTCAATTTATATCTTGGTAATTGACATTTATAATGAATAATAAGTTATACCATTATGAAAAAAGAACTATAAAATATTACTAATCACAGCATATCTGCAGCATCAGAGTGAACAGATAAAAATGTTCATCTTAGAAGTAGAACTAATAGTTAATAGAAACCTTTGAACTTAACTTAAAAGAGTATAGGTGTTTGTTTTTATTGAATGAGTTAAATTGAGCATTACAAACTAACAGATTTCACTTAAAGGCAATTGGAGTTTAGAACAGAAGTATTGTAAAACCACCAGCTAACTGACAATCGTAGTTTCTGGAGTCTATGAATGAGCACTTATAGTACAGCAGAAGACTTCTGGGAAGCTGGAGGAAAAGAAATTAAAAAATGTTTTATATAAGCTATTAAAATGGCTGGCTACACAATTCTTCATATTCAGAAAATGTGATTCTATTTGTGAATACTCTAATAGCGATGATAAATGAAAGGCGAGTTATCCTATTGGTAGTACTTTTGGTGTATCGCTTTTTTTTCCTATACATTTTTATTGCACTATAATTCACACACCATAAAATTGACCCATCTAAAGTGTACAATTCAGTGGCTTTTAGTGTATTCTCAAGGTTGTGCACCCATCACCAGTGTCTAATTCCAGAATGTTCTTATCGGTTCACAAAGAAACCTGGGGTTATTAGCAGTAACTCCCCCATTCCTCCAGCCCCCGGCAGCCCCCAGTCTATTTTCTGTCTTCATGGACTTGCCTGTTGGGACATTTCATACAAACAGGCACAGAGCGCACGCTGCCTTTGTCCCTGGCTTCGTCCACTCATGTGTCGCGGCACGTCTCAGGATGTCACTTGCACATCGTCATACTACATTTTACCGATACTGCTCAGGCATCTCTGCAATGAGCTCTCCGGGTCGGATGCCTCACACAGCAGCCTCCAGCCTTGTATTTCTGTGGGCGCCGGGCGCCGACTTCGTGTTCCTTGAACAGCCCCTGGTAGTTCACCCCCTGATGTTCTTACATGGTAGGAACACTCCCCATAAAACGTCCTTCCCCCACCCTGTCCTCCCACACCCACGGCTCCTGCCGTCTTTAAGTCCCTCACTAAAAATTAGTTCCACTGTCTTAACAAGCACTTTGTTTGAAAATACAAATATCCTTTAGAAGTATGTGGAACTGTAATTAATTATCAGTTGATTAGCTCAGTTTCATTACTGAAAGTAAGCTAATAGTGCTGCTGAGAGACTGGGATTTGTAATACGGGAAGAAATCAGATAAGAATAATTTGGAATAAGGTGCTTTTCTGAAGCAAAGGTGGTCTCTGAGCACCTGATGGAAAGGAATGGTTAGTTTCTTAATTCACCCAGCAGCCCTTTATCGAGTCCGTTGTTCAGCGTGTCCAGCCGTGCTCAGCTGTGTGCTGTGATGAAGGCATGCACAGTCCCGTGCAGGAGAGGCGTATGCAACTAAGTCCGAGGCAAGGTGCGGAGTGCTGGGGCAAACGGGGCCACAAAGAGCCCTGCCAGCACAGGGGAAGCAACATCAGATGGAAGTGCAGAGGTCAAGGAAGCCTTCCTGGAAGAAGTGACATGGGAAGACTTTAAAACTAAGCATAGTGGATGTGAGCAAGACAAAGAAGGGGGGGGGGGGGAAGGCAATTACAAGTACAGGAAGCACCGTGGTAAGAAAGCCCAGATGACTGAAATTGCAGGCTGTTTGCAGAAATGTCGAAAAGCAGACCAGGACGGCCAAAGGGAAGGGAAGAGAAGGGCGGTGGTAATGGTAACGGCTGTGGAAATGAATTTTTCATCACACGCCGGGCACTGCCTTGCGGGCCTCATCTCATTCAGTCCCCACACAATCTCCTCACGGAAAGGCGATCACATCTCTGTCTCTGGCGGGAGGAAACCGAGGCCTTTGACTTGCCTCCGCGTCCCCCTCTGAGCGTTGACCTCCCTGCCATTGGGTCACCAGGGGCCTGGTAGGCTGAAGAATTTGACCTTCACCCCGAAATGGATGGGAACCTGAGGGGTTGAGGCAGGGAAGTGACCTGATGTGAGCAGATGTACAGGTTCAGAGACTGTACACACCTTCCTCCTGCCTCTGGAGATTGGGCAGAAGGAAGGGTGTGTGCCATCTCGAGGCCAAGAGAGCGACAATCCAGACGAGGAGAAGAGAGACCCCCCTCCCTGCACTGATTTAGGCAGAAAAATCAGTCTCCTGGCAGATGAGGATAAGAGGGGCAGCGCTAGAATGACTGGAACACTAGGTCCTTGGGTGCGCGGTGACGTCTGAGCTGGTGTAAGCAGCCGGGGGCACTGGGTTGTAAGTGCTCTTGAAGGAAAGCAGAGACTTCATGTAACCGCGGTCACCGATGAGGACATGTGGGGACAGAGGGTGCAGCACAAAGACTCAGGCCCTGAGCTGGGGGGCAGCCGCGCTGAGGTGAGGGCCGGAGGAGGAGGCGGATGGCAAGGCAGGAGTGGCGTCACTACTTGAAGATGGGTTTTAAGGAGGGGGAGTGGGCAGCAGGGTTGGATGCGTGAGGTCAGATAAGACTGGGACGTTAAACTGTCCCTGAACTTGACAGGTCTGTAGCAGTGAAACCCTGCTCTGATATTTTTACAGTGCAAGGACTGTGCATAAATTATCTTCTAGGTGTCTGATAGAGCAGACGGGTCTCCCTCCTCCCTCAGTGCTGAACGTGTGGGCTTGATCTGTGCACCATCCGTCACAAGCAAGCGCCCCTGGTCATGAGCAGGCCCCCCATGTGCATTGGGAGTCAGCATGCCATTTTTCCAGGCTCTGGGGACCTTGAGAAAAACACACTCGACTGCAGAGCTGAGGCAGCAGGGGCAGCTGAAAACACGTATTCTGCCACCACCTACGCTGGCCCAAGTGGGGAGAGCCTGGCTGCGGAATGGCCATGACACGCCTGTGTGCCGTCATCCCTCATTGACAATGCAGCACAGCGGCCCAGCAAATAGCCTCGGAGCCCTCAGTGCAGCGCTCGGGGAGCCACAAGTCACGACTCAGAGTTGGCATGCAGCTGAGACGTTGCTGGCCGTTCTTGCTCCATCCCTTGTGTTAGAATTCGGTCTCTCACAAACACTGTGAAACAGCCAATGGCTGACAGACAGACCCGAACACTGTTCTTCCAGAAGTCGCAGGACAGGGGCCCTCGGGCAGAACCCAGGCTGCGGCTGACAGCTTTTGTTTGGCCTAATCCCATAGTGATTTCATTTTATTTTTTTAAATTACTGGTGGCCAACATTAAAAGATCAGGAAATTTGATACAAAATCTTGGATTTCTGTCTTTAAAACTCTGATTTGGCCACGCTCGACTTTCGCTGGCACATGGCCACTGCTGGCTAGATCTGAGAATGGGCTTCCCCCCTAAACCTAGGCAAGCTCACCAGTTTGACTCATTTACATGAGGAACTTCGAAGGTATATCCCTTCCTTGTTCTACTGTGACTGCCCTTCTGTCTTTCCTGTTGGGTCTTACAAAACTCTCCAGCTGGGAGGTACAGGGGTGGGGTCTGCAGGTCCCCTCTGCGGTGCTAAGGCAGTTCTGGATGCACAGAGTGAGTGCAGAGGGGTCTCCTGTAAGGCACCTTCTTCCCCTGTGGTTCTGGCGATCAAAGTGGGGCACACCATTCTCAGCTCACCCTGGAGTCCAGACGGCCAGGCTCCCCTCAGGGGCTGAGCATTTCATTTTGTGAGGCTTGCAGCTGTTGATGAGACATCGCCTCTGAGCAATTAAAGACACAGCAGGTGCGGGGGTGGGGCATGTGGGGGGAGACAATCCAAGGAGATCCCCAAGGCGTTTTATTACAGTCACTGTGTTTAGAAGAACAGGTACAAAGCCGTTTCCCTTCAGATAAACTGGCCTAAACGGCCAGGAAAGTTGAAGGAAGCTTCTAAAGCCCTCTGTGTGTTAAAGGGTCCTTAAGACAGCTCCCTGATCTCAGATGCAGCAGAATCAAGAACCCTTAAGAAAATGAGAAGCCTTATACTGGAATTTGTCTTGACTTGAGAAAAATATTAGGGGAGATGTCAGTGTCATAGTTCCCGGGTCCTTATCTTCGGCCTCCTCGCTGTTCTAATGCTCCAGGAACGTGTGCTCTCCAGGCCTGGACTTGCTGTCCCCTTCCCCGTATCGCTTCCTTCGGGGCACAGGTGGTACACACAAGGCCCGCAGGCCAAGCGCAGCCCCCACCTCGTTTTATCCGGCCCAGCACCTTGTTTCTACCCAGCGGCAGCACTGAGCTCTCATTTAACTGTTGAGGAGCAGTTCCATTTATACAGTTCTAAAGTTACATTCGGCCCTTTGAAGGCAACCGCAAGGCTGTTGTGGCCCCCGGTGAAAATGAGTTCGACACTCCTGGTTTAGGGCTTTGCGTCCTACCTCCGAGTTATCCTACCCAGGCCTCCCCCTCTCCCTTTCCTCTTTAATTTTACTTCCTTGCTCTTATTGCTATCTAATATGTATGTTTAGTTCCTCATGTTGCTTCGAGTGAGTGTTCCTTCCACCAGTTGGATGAGGGGATGTTACTGTAGATAGTTAACTAGTTCTTAATAAGAAAAAGAAAAAAGGGAATTAGACACTGAGTTTAATAAACTAGGGAGCTTAGTGGGGAAGCCACAAACTCACCCCACACTCCGGGGGGCTGCTGCTGAGGAGACTTGATCCTCGGAGCAAAGGAAACCTCCCAGGAGCACTGTTCACCCTTCTGGGCCAGACCGGTGGGGGCCACAGGGTGAAGTGCTGGACCGCAGAGGCCTGTCAGCCTAACAAGGGGGTCGGGGGCATGTGTGGACCCATCAAAAGCCTGCAGAAGCTTGGAAAGTTGATTGGGTATTTTGAAAAAGCACCTAGTTCCTTCCAAACTCAAGATAATATAATCCCAGAGAAACAAAGAAGCTTTCTCTCTCTCACTCCCTGTAACCTGCACTCTGCCTCCCGGGGCCACGTGACCATGGGGGTCTAGTGGCTACGGGGCCTGCAGCAGATGGCGGGGGCTCCAAAGGACCGGGCTTTAATATGAAGCAGACACTCTGGGCCCTGGCCTTCATTTTGGCCGCACGGAGGACACAGTTGGACTTTTTCCATGGGCAGGACAGACAGAGATGGGAAACTGGGAACCCAGGAGGGGCATGTCTTTGAGGAGGTCCGTGTGGAGGGGGCTGGGGCCCGCTTTCCCTGCTTGAAGGAAAGAAGCAGGAGCTCTTTCTGTGAATAAAACGTAAAACAAATCAGAACACAGGTCGGCCCATTTTAACCTCTGCAACAGGGTCTGTGTTTTACAGTTGCTCCAACTGCTTTCTGTAGTTTTAATGGAGCGGAGAGCCAGTCAGTGACAAAAGAAAACGCATTTGAACCCTACTGTTCACACGGCCAGGTAGCTGGGGGTGCAGCTGCACCATCGGTAGGCTAAAAGGTGAGCTAACTCGTTCAGGAACGTCACTTCACCTCAGCCGTGACAGCTCCCAGCAGCGAGGCACAGGGCGACACGGGGCGGCCGCTGTCCTGGGCTCTCAGAAAAGTGACTCGGCTGGAAATGCCTCTAATTTCCTACTTGAGGAGATCTCTGAACATGACTTATTTTCTATTATAGGTCATTATCATTTAGTGTCCAAACCTGAAGCACCGGGTCTCTTAGAGGCCTGAAAAATGCTTTAGATGACATGTCCATCTATTTTAATCCACTGTGCAGTGATCATCCCATGAGGTTAACAAGAAAAAAACCGAGTGTGACTCTGAAAAGCAATGACTGAGTTCGGGGGGAACAAGCCTGTGACGTTCAGGAAAGATGATGCAATGGAGGAAGCCGAATCCTCACATCGGGCTGTTTCTCCCATCCAAGCACAATCAGGCCGACCCGACCGTGCTTAGCTTCCGAGATCAGACGAGATCAGGCGCGTTCAGGGTGGCATGGCCGTAGACACATCAGGTTATTTCTTATTTCCTTATACAGTAAAAAAAAAAAAAAGTCAGCTAATAAGGGAAGATAACAGAATTCAATCATTTCAGCTGGAAAAACAGTGAGACATTTTCAAACCGCGTGACCAGTGCGACATCAAAGGAATAAGACTGACCTCGATGTGTAAATGAGCTGATACGCACGGTTCTTGAAAAGAAATGAAAGTGAAAACAAGGATCACAGAACAGTCATTAGTCATGACAATGAAAGGCCAGTGCTAAACCTGTTAATGCTGCAGATAAACTCAGCACACTTCTGGAGGCGGTAAAGAGAGGCAATAGACCAATGGACAGGAGCTAATCAGCACGAGTCCCAGCACGCATAAATCACAGAATTAACAACGCAAAGGGAGAGGACAGGCCTAGAAAATAGTTTGAGGAAATTTAGCCTCCAAATAGTATAGATAGCCAAGGAAATTAAAAAACTCTATGATATAGGAAGTCTCATTTGAGGAATAAACTTTTTTTCCGTTGAATTGGAGTTGCATCACATCCAGAGTAGCTGGGTCTCTTGCAAATGTCATCGAAGACAATAAAAATGTGTTTGCCTATCTTTGCTGACATATAATAAAATAAACATTGAAAGAAGACCAACAGAAACTTAGTGTGGTTCCTTTAACTGATGCAAGCTTGTTCCTTAGACACATTTTCTGCCAATGTTACATGTGAGGTTATGAATACTCAGGTTATGAATACAATTTCCAGTGAGAAATTGTCAAGAGGGGGAAGTGATTTGAGAATCTTAACTTCCCGGAGACTCACTGCATGCTGCCTTTTTGGGGGGCGGGGGAGGTGGGTAGATAAATAAACCAAAAATTGAAGAAGAGGGGAAGTTTAGGGCAGAAGATTTAAAAAAATATTCCTGAAGTATTCTTTTCTGCAATTTGAAAATCACAGTGTACAGTGAGAGAAAATTTTGATGACAGTAGATTTTGTTAATAAATGGGGTACAGTCAGATCACCCTCCCCCAACAAAAACAGATGAAGATTATCTTATTTTGACACAAGAAAAAATAAGCATTAAATAATCACTGAAAGTACACATTTTGCTAATTATTAATATGTAAATTAACAGTTTTAAGATACAATTAAATCAGCAAAATAAATTACACATAGTTCTTTGTTTTAAAAGCACATGTATATGTGGATCAATAATAATCAGAAGCATATAGCAACATAGAATGGAATTTAATTACATAGAAGTTTTTAGTTCATACGTGTGCATGTACAATCATACACATATACACACACACACACACAGACTTTCTGATTAGAAAAGGAAGTAAACACCAACCCCTTGGCAACATTCTTAGTTCTACTCTAGTAATATTTAGTTTTCCTCGGCACTTTTCATCCCTTTCTTTATGGATCAGGTATAGTCCCGACAGTGACACTCCAGAGAAGGAGGACACTGAACGGAGACAACCGTGTCACGGAGCTCTGAAGTTCTGAACTCCAGAACACGCCCTTGAAATCCCCGGAGGGATGAATGTGATCTTTTTGCAGAACGCGCTGGTGAAGGGATTTTGCAGGTGGCAGCAGATTTAGAAACTTTCTCTTGATAAAGCAATAATGTAAATGCTGGCCTTTGATGAATTGTCAATGGTGACACATTTGGAGAGAGAGGAATTGTAAAACGAAACAGAACTGAATAGATTTTTATGTTATGCTAAATCTCATGCAGTGGATCCAATGAATGGGAGAGATAAGAGCCATTCTGAAGAATTTCTACTCACTGCTCTGACTTTATCTGCTAAATGTTTCCAGATTTGAGTTCATATATGACTTTGTAGATTTAATTCTTAATGATTTTTTAAAATTTTTATTTGTTTATTTTTAGAGAGGGGGAAGGGAGGGAGAAAGAGAGGGAGAGAAATATCAATGTGTGGTTGCCTCTCACATGGCCCCCACCGGGGACCTGGCCCGCAACCCAGGCTTGTGCCCTGACCAGGAATCAAACTGGCGGCCCTTTGGTTCACAGCCTGCACTCAATCCACTGAGCTACACCAGTCAGGGCTGTGGATTTTATTCTTGTAAAAGGTCTCCTATAGTTCCAGAGTTTGAGAAAATTAACTATTTTCATAACTCTTTGTTGCAAAAAATATTTATTATCCTTTCTGAATTTATTTGTGTCAATTATACAGGACACAGCAAAAGTGGCACATTTTAAAGAAGAAAGAATAGGCTACATTACAGTAGAAAAGTAGAATATATATATCCTCAAAATGATGATAGATAATTGTATTATTAAAAAAAATTAAAACAGTACACAAATTTTCTTATAAAAAACAAGGATTCCTAATGATCATAAAAATGTACCTGCTATACTTTAAGACAACTTTGATTCTGTTTTGCATCTGTCCTTGAACTTGGAATGTGGATGCTCCAGAGGGAGAAGAGATGCTTAGGGAAGGAAATGAGGGCAAATGAGACTTGCTGCGAATATACCGCGGTGGGAGTGTCTGGAAGGGAAAAGGTGAGCTGCGAAAGAACAACCACGTTTGCTGACCCTGCCGAGGGAGACACTCATGGCTGCAGGCTACAGTTTTATCACTTAGAGAAACTATAGAGATATTGGTCCAAAGAGGTTTAAGAGGAAATCTGGAGTCATAAAAGAAAAAATAAAACACACAGAGGAGATTTGTAAAGAACTACACGCAGCATCCAGTCGTGAGATGAAACCTGGCAACACTGTTAACCCACACGCTCGGGAATTTGAGGCCACGTGGGAATTTGATGGACCAGGCAAATTGTACCGGAACTTGGAAACTGAAAAAGTTACAGTTGAGATCCTTCCTACAAAGAAAGCCAGTGTGAACTGTTGTTTGGTGTGAGGAACGAGACAGCTCCGAGCCTTTGTCTTTGCACTGGAAATAGCTTCAAGTTCACTGCCCTGTGTAGTTTGCGTTGGCTGTGTTCTGGGCAGAGACTTGATGCTTTTCTCCCGGAACAAGGGCGGCGGCTGCAACCTGAGGCCTCCTCCCTCTTCACCAGCTGAGCCCTGTGAGCCTGGCCTCAGTGCACTTCCATTTTAAATCTATGACTTGAAGGCGTAAGGATAGATGATTTCTCAAGATCTTCTGGGGTGGGATTCTGTGTGTCTTGTTAGTTTGGCTAAAATACAGTTACTTAAGTTTGACTAAACTTAAATGAAGTTTAGTTTGACTCAACTGAAATCAGCATGTGCATATTTATCTAAGTTTCATGAAGGACAACTGATGTGGACAGTTGGTTCAATGAAACCAATAAAAAGACCCTCCAAACGAAGGCTGGTATCACCTCCTGAGCCAGTAACGGTTCGAGCATTTGCAGTCACGGTCAAGGGTTGGTATTGTCATCACAGAGATAAATCACAGGTACCCCGT
The DNA here is from genome assembly GCA_004026765.1 of Micronycteris hirsuta. Classification (NCBI taxonomy): domain Eukaryota; kingdom Metazoa; phylum Chordata; class Mammalia; order Chiroptera; family Phyllostomidae; genus Micronycteris; species Micronycteris hirsuta. The sequence goes on from PVJI01008475.1 coordinate 43,132, forward strand.
GTGGCACTTGACATAACTGCTGAGGTTGTTGAGCGGTAAACTGTTTCACCTCCAGCTGCTTAAACCTCTCTCAATCCTCCAAGGTTCAGTCTTGTGGTGTTTAAAAATGAGAACTGTGTGCTTTGCAGCCACCTGACCACAAACTGCATTCTTTTCCCAGATCCTAAATCCAAAACACTTATCTTGTCATCACTGAGACCTGTTAAGCTGGGTCAAGTTCATTAAGAAGCTCCTTTCACTGAGTCTTGACTCTTGAAGCTCCATCAAAGCGCTGTGTTCTTGTTGGCTCGTTGTCGCTTCCCAGCATGTGGTGATTTCTTTTTCTTCTGTTCACAGCTGTGCTCACCAGTGGCCTCTCCAACTCACACTTACAAGAAGTCCGTTAACCTTGTCCTCTTGCAGCAACTGCAAAACCTTCTGCCGGGATGACCTTTTTCTCCTTCCCTCCTAGTGACCTGAGTGAGGTCACCCTGAGCAGATGAAGAAGGCAGTTCAAGTTCAAGTGTAGATAGACAGAAATCAGGGTTTATGGGGTGTCAAACCTTTTGGCGTCTCTGGGCCACATCGGAAGGTAGAGTCATCTTAGGCCACATGTGAAATACATCATGACATGTAATCACGTAAAAAATCTCATCATGTTTTAAGTAAATTTATGCTTTTGTGTTGGGCTGCATTCATACCCATCCTGGGCCACATGTGGCCCCTGGGCCGCCAGTTGGATGCCCCTGGTTAGGCCGTTATAAACAGTACACCAGGAATTTGACTGTGACCTTACTGTGTGCCTGAGCCCTGTGCTTATCCCTGCGCAGAAAGGGAGAATCATACTGGATCTTTAGGGAAACAGGCTTTTCTGGCATTGGGTTCTGAGTAAAATTTCTGGAATGAGACATCACATTGAAAAAAAGTGCCTATTATTCCCTTAGTAAAAGTTAAGGGCCAATGGAACTCCGAGAAGGAATTTCTGGGGAGCAAGACAAACGCAAGCTCGTGCGGTTTCTTGTGATGTGACACAGCCCCATTGTCAGAGAGACAGGAAGGCCGCGCTTCAAGCAGCCTTCGGCATCATCGTTCTCTGTAGGGCCTTGATGTCAGTTGGGCAGCAGGCTGTTGGAGGTTACTCAGTCTACACGTGTGATCTCCGAGCATCATGAAGGGGACACACACTTCTTTATCCTCATTCACTTCCTGTCCTCCCGTGGGAGCTGCCAGACCTACCTCAAAGCTGTCCTGAAAAACCTGCCCCCCACTTAGTCCTTGTGCCTCTTTTTCTAACTTTTCTGATTCTGCAACCTCAAATTCCAAATAGTGATCCTGCAAAGGCAGAGTTCTCTTTGGAAGGCAGGGAAGGGGAGAAAGCTGAAAGAGAAAGACAACATTCTCTTTAGCAAGGAGGTGAGGGGCCAAGAGTCATTCTCTGCTAATTGGTATTCAATGGCTACCCACGTGTTAGCTTTGTTAAACTTCACAGTGATTCAGTGTGAGAGGTACTGTGTTTCTGTTTACAATCGGGAGTCTAAGTTTCAGAGAGTTGCAGTTTGCTCAAGGCCCGAGAGCTTGCAAACGGCTCAGCCGGAATTGTGAACCCTGGTCTGGGCAGAATGTTTGAGAGCAGGTCTCATGTATGACTGGGAAGGACAGATCCCTGCCCTGGAAAGACGGGATGAGCCCCTGTCAATGTCGGCAGTTGTCATTACAATGGAAGGGCCTGACTCAGGCTTCCAAATATGCCCTGTGAATTGCCCACCCTTCAGGGAGGTGACAGACCTGGACATCGACACCCGTGGAGAGGAGAGTAATTTCCTGCTTGTTGTCTGAGCTGGAAAACCATCTCCTATTGTGCGAAAACTGTCACGTAGATTTCATCTCATCTGCCAGCGCTGACGTGCGGTGACAGCCTGTGGCAATATTAAGAACTATTATGAGGCCGCAGGCAAGCTTAGTTGTAACCAACTGGCAGTGTCGTTCCTGGAGAGAAAAGTGGGCCTGTGTGTACCAAGCTTTTCTTACCATTGACCCATGGAACTTTCTATGAAAACAACTAAGCAGCTCCTTTCCTCTTGTAGTAGTAGCACTGGGAAATTTCTAGTTAATCACTTTGTACCCAGTAGGCATAAAGTTATAGTAGTTAGCCCAGGTAAAGTTTCATGAAATGCATTAGAGATGGTAATCTCATCAAAAGTGCAGAGCTTATTATTTTGATTGTTCTCATTTACACATTTCCTTTAATTATCATGTATATTAGCTACTCAGTTATTCCATCCATGGCAATTTGTAACTCTAAAATAGAATTGAAAGGTGATGCACCACAGGGGTTGGCAAATGGCAGCCGTGTGCCGTGGGCCTCCTGCAGCCTGCCACCTGTTTTTGTAAATAAAGTTTTATTGGAACAGAGCCTGGCCCACATGGCTGCTTTGTGCTACAAGGATAGAATTGAGTGGTTGTGACAGAGACCTCACAGCCTGCAAAATCTGACCTATTACAAGAAAAGTTGCCAACCCCTGGTGGATTGAAATATATTGTTAAGGCTCTAATATTTATTGACCGTTCCCCACCTTCATGGATCTGTGATCATTGTAGCTTTTTGAAGGTCTCTTTTGTATAAAAAAAAAATGCTTTTATTGAGAGCACTGCTTTGTAATCTTGTCTGCACGTTGAAGTCAACCAGGTAGAGTTAAAGCGATAATGCTGGGACGTGACTGGTGTGGGACGGGGTGTTACATGTTTCTGAAAGCTGCTCAGCTGTATCTGATGTGCCTCGAAAGTATGAGGCACTTCCCAGGGTTACCATTTTATACTTCAGCTCTAAAGGGCCTGCAATGTAACTCTCCAGTTTGAAGTACAGTGACTCCAATATGACAGAAAGTAAATATAAAATAGCTTAACAAAACAATACAAAGCAAGGACTGGTGGGTGTTCATTCAGACTGGGTGGGCCCTCTTAAAATCCCAAGCCAATGGATTTTTTGCTGGTCCGTATTTCTTATATGCAAGGTAGCATCGCTTCCTCCACAAATCTCCCAATTTAAAACTGATTGTCAGGCTAACAGAAAAGTCACTTAAGCCAACTTTTTGATGCCTTACTCTCTTGACAATCTTGAATCAACAACTTTAGAACATAAAACTCCATATATTGTTATATTCTGTCCTGCTGTTAGAAACTTTGTTCACATTGCAATATTTAGAAAGTCTTTGGGAAATTGGGTAAAATACAAGAAGATTAAATTTTGGTAAGCTAAAGAAAAGTCATTTTTTCTAGTTCAACATGTGGCAAATTATAATGACTATCCTAGAAATAATGGGTCAGGAGGCCCCTCACAGCTCTGCCCTTAATGCCACGGCTCTGGTATTATAAGGATACGCACCCTCCTTGTCCTCTCTAGTGCGACATCGACTTTTACGGGCTGAAATAATAATCTGAATAGGTCATTTATCAAAATTTCCCGTAGACATCTGAAAGTAAGACTCAGGTGAATTATTGGAATTACACATAGGCTGGGGGTATTTATAGATGAAGAAACTCATGCTTTAGAATGTTTATCCAAAAGACATATCTGGAGAATTTCCTAGTCAGGCTGGTACACCCATAATAAAAACTATGCATTTATAATTTCATGTTTTACTACCCCAACCGCTAGTTCGAGAATATGTAGGAATTAAAATTTCCATCCATTTTGCCAAAATCACACTTCATCAGTCTGCAAAGTTTGCCTTGGCCCTGCCCACTCTTTCTGGTACCTGTACTTCATTACTATCTTCTCTGAGCCTGAAATGTCTTCTCCCGTCAAACAAGGAAAACTTGGAAATCTCTCTGCAAGAGCCACTCTTAAAGATTCTTAAAAAACCAAAACAAAATGAAGTTTGGACAGAGAGAATCTAAGGGTGAGAAGACTGTATCATATATTTTTTAAATATTCTTTTATACTCTTTCTCCAGGGCTGTCCAACCCGCGGTCCAGGATGGCTAGGAAGGTGGCCCAACATAAAATCACAAATTTACTTAAAAACTTTTTCTTGCTCATCAGTTTTTGGTAGTGTTTGTGTATTTAATGTGTGACCCAAGACAACGCTTCTCCTTCCAGTGTGGCCCAGAGACGCCAAAAGGTTGGACACCCCTGCCTATTCTGCTCTTCTCTCCCGTAGAACTAAAAATGCCACCAATGGAAGCCATTCTGCTCTTCCTAGCCCATCAGTATCTGGTTTTCTACTGAGATGCATTTGCCCTTAAAGGGTAAGCAATGCTCCTTCTGCTGCCCCAAACTGTCCCTGTTGGTGGTGGTGGTGGGTGGGGAGGGCGGCCCCAGACTGGGTGGGAAGCAACACTTCCCACACTGTACATCAGAAAAATTATACATATTCTACTCCTGTTTTTAGAGAGAGTACTAAGAAGCATACGGCAAATAAGTGTGGCCACACACACAGGAAAGGAGCTAATATTTATTTAGCATCTAATGTGTGCAAGACACTGGGAAGTGCTTCCCACATGGTACTGAACACTCATAAGACACCGCTGTGAGCTCTCATGTTTACTGACAAGGAGTGGGTAAATTTCTCAAGGTTACACAGCTAGTAAACAATCCGCATTTTATAGTCCTATATAGGTAACCAGTCATCAGTCAACATCAATCATGAATCAGTGGCTTTTTAATTAATGAATGAGTGTCTGCTCATTAAATGTAGAAATCCCTTTTAATGTTCACCTGTCTGTCCCAGGATACATCCTAGGCATTTAAGGATGGGGAATTTGCACGTGCATGCAAAGGGTACAGGTAACTTTCCAAAAAGGTCTGTGTGCGCAGTAACTCCCCACCGCTTCCTAAGAGGAAGTTAGGTCTCTGTGACGCCCATCCTCTGAAACGAATCCCGTTTTGTTCCACCAAAGGGCACCACTTTGCAAATTACCCCAGTTTGATGTCTTACAACTTACTGCGGTTCTTCCCCGGTTCAGACATTTTCTGAGTGAACAGAGAGTACAAATGTAGCTAAGTGTTAATTAAAAGGAACATCTTGAGTGTAAACATTAAAAATTGATCGCCTTCTGTGAGCAATTTAATTTATGAGCATTAACATATTCTAAGCTGATGTCTCAAATTTTACCAGAACATCTCTTGGTGCATAATGAAGGGAGAGAAGGGAAAAAAAGAAACCTTTTACACAAATACATTTAACTTTCTCTTTTCTCTGTCACTGTGGGTATTCAGAGTTGAAGGCCAGAGAGGCAGGCCTGCCGCCTCGCTCTGACAGTGGCACCAGCAGGAGTGGCGGGGCACCAGCTTCCCCGGCCCTCCACTGTGGGGTTCACACCAGCCCTCCTGCACCACTCCATCAGTTCTGGCCAAGTGGGAGACCCGCGTGGAGGGGCTCTAGAAGCTCTCCTCTCCTATCAGATTCTACTAAGTCATTAATGAACGCATTTATTTACTGAATGTTCAGCTTTTCAGTAACGTGTAGCGGAGTGTGCCTAGGAGACAATGGGAAAAAGAATGAACTGAATTTCATTGCCAAAGTCAAGCAACTATCTCTGTGAACTTAATTAAGAGATTAATTCCCACCCTGCCTTAGTTCCAGAGTCTGTTTTTAGTGCCATGATACTGATATTACATTTTGAAAATAACGTTGTTAAATGGAATTAGTGCCATCTAACATGTGAAGTAGGTGGAATTTCTTGTGGGTTTCTCCTCGGGTCCTTTATCATTCCTGACCTTTTCTTTTTGCCCTTCCCGGCTCCCAGGAGTCCGGTGGCCCAGGGCTATTCTGCTGCTCCGAGCTCCCTGCACTTACCTGGGGCTTTCTTCCTGCCTCTCCTCTGCTCCGCTACCAAAGCGCATGGATGCTGCTTCACACCTCTAGTGACTCGCAGTAGTAGAAGATCTGATTTGCTCATCCGTGGCAGGGGGTGAGCCCACTGACCATGCTGCTGTGAGGAGGTACAGGGGTCCCTGGCCTCAGGCAGCGTGAAGGGGCTGCGACCCGGAGAGGTGGGAACCTCCGCAGTCACCTGGCTCATGCGCACGGCATCTGGCTGTTGTTTCGCGCTTCCCCTGTGTCTGGGCAAGACACAAGTATGTTCAGAAAGATTCTTACAGCTCGATCTTATCATAACCAAGAAGGGTTTCGGAATGAGCCTGGGAAACAGTTTTTAGATTTTTTTTCTTTAGCTTATTATATAAATAGGGTAATATTTCCATGACGAAATTGGGGTTCACAAACACAAATATGAAGATTTACGAAATGACCCCAGCCTATGCTAATGTGGACCAAGTGGCAATATGTATATTTTAAAACAAAGCCTGAATGAATAGCACATCGGAGGGAAGGTGTGTTGACAGGTGATTTTAGCTCGCGAGCTGGTGTCGTCGGTCGTTCCGCAGAGGCTGACGCAGAAATAATGGGATGGCATCCATGCGCAATTCCAAGGGACCAAAAACATAATGGAGTTTGAAAGAGAGTGTTCAGTTGTATTAGGCTGCCAAGAAAATAAAGTGGAGAGCTTTATTTTAACACAAATTTAATCATCGGTGAAATTTTCAAATAAGTAGCATTTTACATGTTCCAACCCACACTTAATATTTCTTTGGAATGTTTGGGAGTAACAGAGCACACTATTATTTCTGTCTCTCAAATTCTGCAGCTTTAAGGACCAATCTCATGGCAGTACAAGAAATTTTTCATTAAAAAAACAAACCATCGCAATTTTCTGTGTTTTATTTTTTGCTCAGGGCTCCTGTATATCTAGGAGAAGCAGAATCTGGATAAAAATTATCTTTCTGTCTATTGTCTGTGTGTGATTATTGTATGATTATACCTATGTGTAATTATTGCTGTCACTATTTCCAGATAATTTTGCCAAGTTTTTTAAAACATGCATTTATCTGCTGCATAAAAAGATATCTTGGCATGGTTTAAGGTTCCTGAAACATCTGATTATAGATTATACTATTAATTTACAATAGAGTAAATACTATTAAATTATAATAGATTATACTATTAACTTATCAAAAGTTTGCATATGAAAATTAAACTCTTGCTGGGTAATAAAATCTATGTTATGATTTAAATTCTTCAGGAAAGATAATTCAATGGATTGATAATTTTACCGTGGAGGTTTTCCAGTTAGGCCCCCAGGGGGCGGGGGCTGGGCCTGGAGGCTGATCCAGTGGGGGCACTGAGGTTGTGGGACTGGGTTTTGGGGGGTCAGGAATCAGAGCTGCGGATTGGTTTCAGGATGACATTCCAGATGCTGAACTGGTCACTTTGTAACGAATCAGCCTTCAAACGCCAAGCAAAATGGGAGTGACAACACCCACTTCCCAGAAGTGGCAGCGGCCATTGGAGCCAGGCGAGGAACCGGGGCTGAAAGATTTCTTCCAGGGAGTTATTACAACCCAGGGAAGACAGGGCAGGACGATTTTGTCCCCACCAACCCCCCCCCCACTCCAAACATCTTGGTCTGGGATTATTCATGCGTAAACAGAATTTATTCAGAATAGCTGTAGTAATAAGGATTCTTGGAGTTGTGATTGAAAGCAACTCATGTAACTTAGGAAAACAATGAATTTATTGGCTCATGTAACTAGAGACTGTCAATGTAAGAAATGTCCAAACCTATACGAATTTTCATGAGTGTCTTTGAGCCAGACTGACAACAATTGCTAGGAAGCCAAACCTCAAAGGACTGAGGAAATGCTGCAGAGAATGGCTGTTTAGCACCTTGTAAATAAGGATTTTACACAGTAGAGTCAAAAGAGGAGACATAAGTGGTTTCCATGAACTCCACTGGTGATAGACGAGGGAGGTGGGAGGAAGCAACGTGGGGAAAGCTCTGGGACTGGATAAAAGGTACAATGATAGACACAAGATTCTTTCACACAGGTGGGCACAGCATGGTTACCAGTCAACAATGAACACAAAGACAGCAACAATGAGGGCATTTGTGCTCTCCCCTGGTGCCTGTGCTTTGAGGGTCCAGAAAAAGGAAATCTAACATCCCAAGGCTGTGTTGTCAGAGACGCAAAAGACAACAGACAAGCTCTGTTAAGGTAAAGGTTGGCTTTTGTCAGGGCAGATTCCAGGCTAAGATGCGACTACCGGCCATGACCTGCTTTATTAGAGTTTTAACTTCAGACCATCCTTTGTGGTTAATTCCGGTGTCTGAGTTTGTAGGGCCGCCACATGGCCCCCTGTAGGCTGGTCAGGCTCAGCCTGTGGCCCCCTTTCATCCACAAGATGCCTAAAAAGCTGCCATCAGGAATCTTCACCTTTTTCTGAATCTCCTGGCACTGCCATCCTCTGTGCTTTGTGACTGGGCAAGTCCCCTCCGATGGTGGCAAGAACGGTCTCCACAACTCCAGCTTCGAAAGGCCCTTCGTGCCAGAAAGGGATCTCAGAAGGACAGAGACCCTCTTTCAATTCTGTCAGTCCCTGCAAAAGGATTCTGAGTCACTCAGGGTAGTCGGTGTGCAACCCCCTACCCCTCACCCCCCGCCCACCAGGAAGGGAAGGGACAGCTCCTTTAATGACAACTTCCCAAAGGTGCCGGGCAGACAAAATGCCTCCGACATCTGCTGGTTCTCGTGAGAAAGGAGCTTTTTCTTGGGGGAACAAGGAGGGACCTCACAGGTATCCAAGCACAGGAAATGAAATGCAGCAGGGCCATGGAGGGCTGGAACTGCAAAGTGTGTACTGAGGACAGACCAGGGTGGATGCCCGAGTCTTACGTTCACACAGCATCCTGAACATTCCCTGTCCTGACACTGTGGTACGTCATCGTCATCAGTTCCTATCCGTCCTCTTATGGGACCTCAAGGCCCCATGAAGCCCATTCGCTGTTGAATCCCCAGCCCTGAGGCGAGGCAGGGTCCCCACGGGTCCGGTGAATATTTGAATGGACAGATGAAGAAATGAGGCTGCTGTCTTCGTCCCTGGTGGCACCAGGTTGTCCATCATCCTGTTTGCTGCCCACCCACCCATCAGCTTTGCTTTGCTCTGCTGTGCGCGGCTCCATCTGTTCGCTGGAGAGAGGCTTGCCATTGGCTTTGTTCTGCTATAGAATGGTTCGGCCCCGATTTTGTATGTTCTTTTGGCTCCAGAGTCTCTCAGTTTCTCAATTTCAAACTTAATGAAGAGAACAAAATTAGACACACTTGGGTCAGGTGTCCTTGCCCTATCTAAGCCACTGCAGATGGGACTATGCGGTCACAGCCATACAGGGCTGTGTAAACCCACACCTTCAGCAAAAGCCCTACCTAGTTGTAAGTACGCTCACCCCTGAACACTCGGTGGTCTGTGGCAGAAAGGCGATACAATCAACCTGTCCCAGGTAGACCTAAGTAAATAAGACACATCCCAGTCCCCAACTGTCCAGTTCACCAGCTCAGATTCCCTTGAACACCATACGTGGCCTGGCGTCTTGAATATTGTCTAAGTCTACTATAGGAAGAGGTTATGAAACCAGAAAAGACACCAGAGTTCGGGCTGCCTGTCACTTCCAAACCCAATAAGCAGAGACAGGGATCGAATCTTTATGGGCGCTTTATTCAGATGGCCAGCGAGCTGAGGAGATGGCGGGTTCATACCCTAACAGACTGTCTTAAATTCCATTTTAAAATGACCCTTTTTATGAAGAGAACAAAGTGTAGGCAAGGGGTGTGGAATTCAGGGAAAAGTTAATTGGGTTAAAAAAAACCAACTCCAGCATTCTCGCCCTGGGTGGTGGTCTTTAGCTGTGCCCCAGCTGGTGGTCGTCTCCCCCTGGAACACCGTGGCTCAGATACCATCTTGAATTGCTTGCAGTCCTGAGGAGCAAAGGTGGAACTGCTTGTGGTCTCTTGGAGTCAGGGTGGGTCACACCTTCAGTTCCTGGAACAAAAGCTTTTACGTGCATTGAATACTAAGCTTATTAGCTCTTACTTAAACTAAAAATGTCCAACTCTTAAGTCCCCTATCAGTTAGCTCTCTCACATACCACAGTGATCAATCTGATACTTCCTGCCATCTGTTCACACAGTCACTCGACAAACACCTTGGTGGAACCAACTACAGACCCTATACCCCACTCTCTAGGAGTGGAGGAAGATCCATATGAAGCCAATGACGCTGACCCTGTGCTTGAGAACCTTCCAATGGAATCATTCATTCACTCATTCAATACTAGTGGAGCTTTGAGCCCCTGGAATATGTTAGGCGCTACGCAAGAAGCTGAGGGCAAACAAGGTAGTCCCTTATGTTTGCATGAAGCATAGTTCAGTGGGAAGGAAACACCACTAAGATAATTATTGTAACACACCCTGAGAGCTGTGATAGAGGGAGAAGATGTAAGGGAGCAAAGAAGAAGGAGCCCTAACTTCTGCTGCAGGGAAAGGGGAGCCTTTCCAGGAAAGGAAGCGGCCTGAAGGCAGGCGTGGGAAGCCGGCTGAGGACTTGATAAAAGGAGAGGAGAGTGAGGAAGAGTGTTCCGAGCAGGGAATGTCACACAACAGCCGAGTGGAACCGAAAACACGCACAAAGTGTATAGTAACCAGGCTTCTAGAAGAGTCACTTTTGTTTTAAGGAAAAGACAGCCAATTATGTATAGTTTCATCAAGCATTGTCTCTCATTTAACTATGCATTGAGGAAACCCCTCCAAATCAATCAGTAACAATCCACTTCATTCTTTTAATGACCGCATAGTATTGCACGTCGTAAATGTACTGCGGATTATCCAACTACTCTTGAATGCATTCTTTCTTTCCCTCCTTTGCCACTAAAACAGTGCTGCATAAACATCATATTCTTATACATTGCAAAGCTTTGTTTTCTAGGAGTGCTTTTTGCTGGGCCTAAGACATGTTTATTTTAAATTTTAATAGACCTACCGATTATGTTCCCAAAATGCTATAAGCATTTATACTTTCACCAATTTGCTGGAAGGTACTTTTTTTACAGCATCCCTAAGAACACTAGATAACGTCAACATTTTAAATGATTATTGATTGGTTGTTACCCTATTTTTATTTCCTCAACTTCTTTGGAGGTCAAACCTGCTTTCATGTGAATGCTAGTGACTTGAGCTTGCCTTTCTCGGACGTGTCCATTCACATTCCTTTCCCATTGGTTTCATGAGTTTCCATGAGCTCTCTGTCTAATGAATATACGAATGTCGCACATGTACAAACGGTAAACATTGGTCCATCAGTCTGTGGACATGGTCTATGCATCATCTGCCATGCCAGAGCTTAAAATTTTTACCTAGAGTGTTAGTCAGTGTTCTGCCAAGAAATGAGAACAGTAGGCTATAATTAGACATATGTGAAAGGAAGAAGCACAGAAAAGAGGCCGGGAAGTCCCGGGACCTCCTGTCCGCCGGTGGCACAATTCAGTTGCTGAGGGGGCGGCCGGCGAGGGATGTCCCAGCTCGGGGAGGGGAGGCTTTGTCTTTGCTCTGACTCTTTGGTCTGCTCTGAACCCCAGGAACTGGGTGAGCCCCTCCCCCACTGGTGAAGGTGCTCTTCCCCACTTCGTCCACTGCATCACAGACCAATCTCTTCTGGAAACATCTTCCCATTCGTGTCCAGAGATCATGTTTCCTCTGCTGTCTGGACATCTCAGCCCAGCCCAGCCGACTCGTAACGCTGACCATGACAGTGAAGTGTATCTGTCTTTACTTCAGAGCCTTGGCATTCTGCTTGGTTTAAATGCCTTTCCAACCCCTGGGGCTGTATAAACTGAGTTTCCTTTTATAAAATAGCAGTTCTACGATTTCCTACATTTAAGACTTTTATCCATTTAAAATTTTGTGTTAGGATTGTGTGAAATACAGTGCTCCAACATTATTCATTATTTACGCTATACTTATTCAACAGAATGTAAATGCTATCTTTATAATAGAATACATTCTCCTATATGTATTTCAGGGTTTTTTTCTTGTCCATTTCTGTGTCAGTAGTACACTGTTTAATTACATTAGCTTTATGATACATTTTAATATCCATTAGGCAAATTCTCCTCTTCATTACCATTGTAAAATTTTTCATTATTCTTGGACATGAATTCATCTATATTGACTTCAATGTTATATTGTTCAAACTCTTCATTCCTTCAAAATTGGAATTAAAATTTGAATTAAATTTCCTGTATATATTAATTTGAAGAGGCTTGACATTTTACTCTCAAGTGCTCCTGTCCGAGGATGTGAAATTACTTAAGAGTCTGTGTCATTCAGTAACACTTCCCCGCTTTCTCCACGCAGGCCCTGGGTTACGGTTTCGTTTGGTTCTGAACGCGTTTCTGGTTCTCACCACCATCGTGAACAGAATATTTCTACGAGTCAGGAAGAATGCAGTCGCCTCTGGTACATTCATGAGCGTTCAGCCGCCGCACTAAATTTCTCACCAAATTCCAGCAGTGTTTTCCTGTGGTCTCTGGGATTCCTTAGATATACAATCACGTCATCAGCAAATATGAACTAAGTTTTCCTTTTCCAGCCGATACTGACCATTTAATTTTTCTTGCCTTATTTCAGTTTCTTGAACTTTCAAACAGTGTTGAATCATACTGCTGGTACAAGCTTTTATATGTGAATTTAATGAAAAAATCTTTATCATTTCATAATTTTGTTATCAGTTTTGGTGAGTAGTTTTAATTGTATTCAAGTATTTTCCTTTTATTGGTACTTAGAGTTTTTATTAAGAATAGCTGCTGAATTTATCAAAGGCTTTTTAGTGCCTACTGATAAAATCATCTGTTTTTCTCCTTTGTTAATGGAAAGACTTATACTCAAAAATATCCCGATTTTGAAAATTTCTTGAAATCCTTGAGTAAGTACAACTTAATCATAGAGCATTAATTACTTTTCATACAATATTAAAGTCTATTTGTTAATATTTAATAAGAATTTGCACATCTTAAAACATGTTTGATATTTTTCTGCAGATTTTCAAAATTCACATCATTATTGTATTTTATTCTTTCATCTATGATAACTACTGTTATTCTGAGGTTTTTTTCCTTTTCCTTTTTTTGTTGTGCTTTGATATTACTATGAATCATCTTCTTACCCTCACCCCCTGCTTAATTGGGAGTCCTCCTGTGGTTTCTCACCTCACTGGTGGCCACCCTTCCTGAATGCTCTGAAGTGCCTGTTCATATCTACTGAGTGAGAAAGAAAGGGTTTCTCCCAATTACCCCAAGGCTTTCGCCCCAATCCCTCAAGAGGCATTTTAGATGGGTTTCCCTTCCCTCTGTCCAGCCTCCCCATATAAATAGGATGGTACCCCGTTCTTCTCAAGCGTCCCACTTCCTTGGTTTTGTTGAGATTATTTTCCACTTGCAGCGTAACTGTTTTATTACACTAATGGTTATGTGGGACATATCTCACGCACGCCCAGTTATCACCCATCTACATGTAAATACGCGTGTTGCAGGGTCACAGAGTCACTGCTGTTTCCTCTCATCTTCCTACTTCGCTGTGTGTTTGTTGGTACATATTCCCCTCTCTTCTCAATCAGAGCTACTTGAATTTCTGCTTTTGGCAAACATGTCTCCTTTAACCTGGCTGGTAGGTGGTATGTTGGAGGGCTTCCAGATCCTCTGGTGGCAGTCCTGCTCTCTCTACACCAGCTGATAGTATTCTGTCACTTTCCATGTGTCCTCCGTTGTCTGTAGATGAGAAGCCAAGTCTTCCAGGTGTTTTGTTTTGAACTTGTTCCTTCTTTTCTTAAGTTCAGGGACCGGTTATGCCGCATGTGTGTTCTGCTTGATGCACAGTGAGCCCTTCACATCCATCCTCTGCCGTCAGTTCAGGGACAGCGTTTCTCTTCTGTGCGTGCCATCGCCCCGCTCCTCAATCTGCCACCTTTTCCCTGAATTGCTCTCACTCACACTCTGCCCACCTTGGACCTGTCCACCAAGTCTCATGTTTTCTCACGTAACTTCTAGTCCTTTTCAATTTTTTTCCCAGAGATTTCTCCAGCTTAACCTTTTTTTAGTTTGAAAATCATACCTTTTCATTAACAAATATCCTTCTTCTTCTTTTTTTTTTTTTTCCTTTTTGGTATATGGCATAATCGACCTCTTCCCAGCGCTGCTGATGTTAATAGTAGAAGTAGTCAAGCCAGGAGTATTTCGGTTTGGGTTGACACCTGCCTTCTTTTGCAGTTCCCTTTTACTAAAAGCCTCTTTTCTGGGTGTTTTCACCAACCTTCCTCTCCCTGGTGCTATGTCACTTTTGGGTGAGCTTGTCCTCTTTGCAAACTCCCAGGGCTCACAGCCTGCTTCTGGGATACCATGTCGAAGCTCATCTTCTCCCAGGTATCCTACCTTTTAAGGAAAACATTTGCTTGGTCTCAGAAAAAAGAAGGACTCGATACCAGCGAATTAGTAGTTCTAGGAATGATATAAAAATACGCTGAATGGAACTTAAACTAATGTATTCATTTCTGAAAGTTCAAGAGTAAAGTGCCAAGTAATTTCCCACTTAACGTCATTCTCGAGGTGCTACTGAGACTTCAATTAGCATTTATATGCACCTGAGGGCCCCTAAACAAAGCTGTGAACTCCGAAGGCCGGCGCCAGTCCCGCCTGCCGGGCTCCTCACCGGGGATGGGCTGTGGCCTGACCTTGGCTTGGCCCAGTTTCTGCGTCTCTAACAAGGGCGAACGGCACTTGTCCTACTTCCCTCGCAGAACTGTCGTGAGACTAAAATAAAACAACAGAGCACATTTAAAGTGCTGTTGGATAGAAGGTATGGATGGTATCACAGAATATTAACTCAGCGCATTTTAAGTATGAAAATACAAAAATTCTTTCTTATGTGAGGTTGCTTTATTTCACATATCTGTATTTCACTATGGAAGTCTTCTTGCTCCTTTGTTTTTAGCCTGCAAAAGAAGAAGAAAAAGAAAGACACTAATGTGATGACATTTTACTAAAAGACAAGCACCCTTTTGTAAGAGCATCGCAGCAGAGTCAGGCTTGGCCCCACCTGAGCTGCGGGAAAGCCTCGCAGAGCCAGAGCAGGAGTGTGGCCGCCACACCACGGTGCTCCGCAGGCACCCGAGCCCGCAGCAGTGACTCCCACACCCAGATTCCCCGTGACCGGTCCGTGGCACGTTCGTTTGTGTTTCTGTGCAGGGCTGCCTTGGACTTGATCTCTGATTTTGTCAGTATCATCTTCTCATTGTTCCCTCTCTTCATTGCATGCCTCCCTCCATCTCCTCTCCCTCCTTCTCTCTCTGAGGGCTGCACCCCAGCCTCCCTAGCTCGTCGCAGTCTTTCTCGAACCCCATATAATGCTCAGCTTTACTATAGCACATGTTGCAACTTAAAGATCTAAGGCTTTAAAAAAAAAAAATCAGTCTAAAGCCATCTTGGGCCACCAGCATGCCTCATGGGAGCTTTGACAATGGCCTGCTTAAGTGACTCCTCAGTCTGTGTCCCATTCAAGCCACCCCTCTCTCTGCCTCCAGAGGACTCACTTTAATCTGCAGATGGGCCCTTTGTTTACTACTTCCACAGCCACCCTTGGCTTAAAGAAAGAAGGCCAACTGCCCAGATTGGCCGAAAAAACCCTCCACCACCTCTCCCACCCTCAACATCTCTATCTTCCAGGGGAGCTGCGGGGGGCCCCTGCGCCCATCACACTAACCCATGCATCTGCACCCCTGAACCTGCCTCTTTGTCTGCCTGGAGCTCCTCTGCCTCATCTTCATCGCTCATGGCACTTGATACAGTCTCAGGGCAAAGGTCCTCCCGAGGAGCCTTTCCACATTTCCTGGTTCAATCCGATCGCTTGTCAGTGTGTTTGCTTGTATCTTGTCATTACCGTGAATGTTACACCCATCGCACGCTCTGGAAACACGTTTTGATTAACATGTCTGTCTCTTCAACTAAATCAACTGTCCTTTGAGGCTGGGATAGAGCCTAGCACACAGTGGGTGCTCAACAAGGGCTTGCTTTGAAAGACTTTGATACCTTTTAATATGTTATGTACCTTTTAATGTTCCATTACTCTTGCACTGTTTGTAGGTAGATGTCATAAATGAAAGAATAATGTGGGACTTGTCCCTATACTGTCCTCAAAAACTCACATTAAGACAATTTTCTAAATCATCGACCATGTTTTTCAAATTTGCCAAAGAGTACCTGGGAGGTACTTGTCAAATAGTTCTTAAGTCTGCCTTTATATTCGCCCAGAAAGGCTGGGCTTGATCAGAGTAGGGAACAGAATGGAGAGGGGAGGGGAGATGGGGGAGGGGAGGATGCCCTCACCCTGCCTTTCTGGTGTGCCAGGTCTACTCTACCAAGGAGGCCTCTTATAGAGAGCGGCCCTTCAATCACGCAGAAGAAGAAGGCCCATCTCTGTGGCTTTATGAAGCAGACCAGGGTGCTTCCCATTGCCTGTAGCTGCCCCTTCCTGACCCTCTGCTACTGACCCCATCTCTGTCCCTGACGCTGTTTGCATCCCTGCCCCTCTGGGCGCTCCAAAGCCAGCTGCCAGTCATGCTTATCGCCCTGCTGTCCCATTGAGCTTAACTGGTGCCTCCTCGGTGGCAGTTTCTGGGCCACCTGGGTTCGGGCTTAAGCCCTTGCTTGATGGCCTTACACTGGCTCACCCACCTCACCGCAGGTGTGGGGTCATGTCACTGACCGAGAGTATGAGCAATGCGCTGGGGTGGCCAAAAAGTTCATTTTTTTCTGTATGCTCGCTCTAGTAGCTCTTAGTTGTCTTTAACTTTGTTCGAAAGAATTTTGTCAGATTCTATTGGGACAGCTGTCATATCAGCATGCATTAAAAAAATCATCAAAATTGGTAAATATTTGTGCAGCCATTTTAATATTGAAGATGGAAGATAATATGCAACATTTTCAGCAGATTATGCTTTATTATTTTAAGAAAGATAAAAATGCAACTGAAATGCAAACATCAAGACCCATGCAGTGAGTATAGAAGGGGCTGTGACTGAGCGAACATGTCAAAGTGGTTTGCGAAGTTTCATGCTGGAGATTTCTCGCAGGACGATGCTCCATGGTCAGATAGACCAGCTGAAGTTGATAGTGATCGAATCAAGATATTAATTGAGAACACTCAGTGTTCTACCATGTGGGAGAGAGATGACATACTCCAAATATCCTAATCAATAAAGTTATTGGTGAAAATGAAAAGCGTGTGTTTTATTTTACAGAAAAAACTGAACAGAATTTTTGGCCAACCCAATATATCACTCAGTTCTGAATCACATGTGACTCGGTCTTACGATGATTTAAGATTTGGCTTTCACCCCTCTCCCCCAGGAAATCAGAGTGAAAGCCGGGAGCTGAGTGAAAGGTAAAAGGCAGGGGAGGTTCAGGTTTTACTGTTCCTCGAATGGAGGACCATGTCTGCTGGAGACTGCCCGGCTGAAACAAATGTCACTTCTGCCAGACACAGTATGAAAACCTAATACATCAATTTTAATGGAAATAAATAGTTTCTTCTTTAAGACACACACACAGACAACATTCCTGCTTTTTAAAAACCTTATTTACTTTGGATAAGCGTCTTCTTTTCAGTGCTTCATGCCAACATGGTCATAGCCTGAGAGAAGCAAGTTTCAGCAAGAGCTTTAAGGTTACATAACGTGTTATATGCCGAACTTTCTTATATCTACATATTTTTGGTGGGCATTCAAATGAAAATTTAAACATTTCTCCAAAGAAATCTTCCTATCTAATAAGGAGAAAAAGAATATGGCTTTACTGAGGTTACAATATTTTATGTCTAATACAAAATTACCTAGCTTATACATGTCATCAAACATTTAGATGCAAAGCAAGGCTCTTCCTGCCTTGGGTTATTTGAACGTGGATAATTTAAGAAACAACCCGCAATTTGGAAATATAAATACTGGTGTAAATTAGGTAATGCAGCCCCTGGTGGCTCTGGTCACGCGGCCCTTTGGTTCTGTGAAGAGGTGAGTGTAGCACAGTGTCCCCATGGGGTAAGGCCCAGGGGTGTCCCACCCAGCGCCTGCGGGTCTCTGGGACCCAGGATGGCTATGAAGGCGGCCCAACACAACATTGAAAATTTACTTAAAACTGTTTTTTTTTTTTTTTTTTTGCGCATCAATTTTCGTTAGCGTTTGTGTGTTTACTGTGTGGCCCAAGACAACTCTTCTGCCCTCGATCAGCCCGCCAGGAACAGAGATTCGAGGGAGGAAGGAAAGAGAAAGGGCTGAGCAGGGAGACGAGGGAGGCCCTGCCCTGGGTTGGGGGTGTGGCCAAAATGAACTTCCGACAGGAATGAAGCGCGATGAGCATGTATTCCAGCAAAAGGGGCTGCAGCCTGGGAGCTGCGGGCTCGGGTGTTCCCCCGAGACACAGGAGGGGGCCACCGTTTGCAGTGCAAGTCCTCATTGGGTTCACAATGGGTCCGCTTTTTGTAAGTGAGGGACCGAAATTGTGCGGCCTGGTCGGGCAGGGCAGGCCGGAGTCCCTGCGGTGGTGACTCGCGCGGTGGAGGCAGCCGGGGACAGTGCGGGGAGCTGGGGTCAGTCGGAGGTTCCGCAGGTGCGCAGAGCACCCGAGGCGCCCCGGCCAGAAGGCGGCGCTAGGCTCCTAGGATCCGTACGGTTGCGGCCCTCGGCGGCCTGCGGAGGGCCCATCGCAGAAACGAGTTCCTCCTGGGGGTTCCTATCAAACGGCTCTTTCTCCGCGGGGCCCACAGGGCCTCTCCGTGGCGTGCTGAGGTTTTCCCTGGGAAGGCGCTACTTGTATAAATAGCACCTACCCAATAACAGGTTTTCCAGGACTGTTCCCGCTCATGGTTCCGGTGCTTAATTTTGCGTTAACAGGGATCTGGGTGTCCCAGGAACAGAACGTGCGTGTTGAAGGAGCAGAGCTCTGCCCTCAGCGGCTGTGAGCATGGTGACCGGTGCTCAGCTCTCAGTGCACGCGAGTCGGCGCAAGGCGGTGGACGGTGGTCCTAACAGACTCCAGTCTCAGAGGACTCGGGGCTGTGGGCAGCGGTAACCACAGCCCCTCCCGGGCTCCCGGAGACCTGGCTGATCGCTGTCCACTTCTGCAATCAGGGACAACCCCAATTCATTTGCTTTTAGGTATCCAATACCACGGACTGCTTGGCTGCTAGTTAACGTCCTAATGATCAGTTAGCTCCTCGGGAGGGGTTTGCTCGCGGGCCTCTGGGAGACAGACCCGTGGGAAGCGTGGCTTCTGGTCGGCTTAGACGCCTGCATCTTTCACTGGCTTCAAGCCCCCAGACCATGCCCTGGGGGACACGTATCTTTCCACGATACAAGTGCAGACATTCAGAAAGGGAACCCAGGGAATGCCTGGTCTCACCTCGCAGCGCTAATTACTGGCAGGGCCGCAGCTGGGCTTCTGGATCTGACGCCCCAAGCCTTCCACGTAGAAGTAAATCAGCCAGGACACCACGCTCGCTTGCTTCTTGGCCTGGTAATGTCCACAAAGAAACCTGAGCTTTGAAAATATCGAAATCAGCTCCAAGAGTGGGGATGACTCAGCAGAATACAAACTAGTGAAAAATAAAAGGGCCATTAATTGTTTAAAAATTTTCAAACCTCACCCTGAGATGGGCATTTTCGGTTATGGGCTTATTAGTCCCCGGCCCTTTGGTTGCTTATAAAGACAAAAATGGATTCTCTTTTTCTAGCTCATTCACAGAAATCTTTCAATTGCTGGATTTCCGTAGGAGACAGAAGGACGCACTGTTATTCAGAACCAAATCTGAACAGCTTTAGAGGTACCCTGTCCTGGGAAAGATGCCCCTGACTGCAATAACACACTTACCTCCTGGGACAGGAAAGGAAAGCAGCTACAGAATCTCTGAAATTTGTCTGCCTTTGTTTTTATTCCCCACTGCCACCCCCAGCCCCTGGCCACCGTCCCCAGAAAGAAGGTAATATTCTAGTTTTTAAAAATCACTGGAACAATTTGAAGATCTAAAAATAAAAAAATTGACACAAAACCAACACGTGTTCAATATTTTTTAAAATCTCAGTTCACCCCAACATCACACTCTGAAGATACCCAGTGGTACAATGCAGTGGTTTCACACCCATGGCACGCAAGTGTGCTAGACAAACGGTCGGGCTCATACCCTGCGTGCCGCTGGGGATGCAGGTATTTCCTGTTTCGCAGGTGCGCTGCCTCCCCCCGCCCCGCCCCTCGCCCCTGCCCTGTGCCCGTGGCAGACAGGACCCATGACAGTCTGCTTTCCTGCCCAGCCCACACGCTCCCTCCGAACACCCTTCACTGCCGCACGCCCCGGGCCACTACTGGAGCGTCTCCAAAGCTGTCCCTAATTAATCCTGTTTTGTATCTTGATTTTTTTCCGGTAATTTTTATTGGATTTTTCCCAAATCATTAAGAACTACTTGAAATTTTTAGATGACTGTGTGTTATTTGCAAAAACATACAAAAGTGTCTTCATGCCTTGCTGTTCAGTATGTTTTTGTCTAAATTTTGCTATTATAAATAAAGCCTTGATCAACAGCTTTGCACTTTGCCTTTTGACTAAAACTATGATTATTTTCTGGGAAGATTCTCTGTGTTTCCTCAGAAGTGGGCTCACTGGATCAAGGATCGAACACATTTTTATGGCCTGTCATTCATTTGGCCAAATTGCCTCCCAGAATAATTAGACCGATTTCCTGAGAGAGTGATAAGAATCCTGGTTGTAATGAGCCTTCACCACCATAAAATAATAACACATCTGAAAACCTTTGCTGATTTGTTCACGGAATAAAAGGGTGTATAGTGTAAAATTTTCAATTATTTTTCCACCGAGGACAATTATGTGTGTATGGTTTTAGCATCCCTTATTTCTACTGGGATGCTAGAGCAATGTTTATTAATTTGTATGAATTATTTGTATATTATAAATATAAATGCTGTGTGGATGATGCTATTTCTGTTTTAATTTAGCTTTTAGTGTTCCCTAATAGATGAAAAGTTTCCACATAGCCAAATCTGTTTATATCTTACTTTGCGATTCCTTTATTTCTTTATGCTTAGAAAATTCTTCTCCATTCAGAGGGAAGGAAAATATTTACCTAAATTCTCTCCCAGCATTCTTCTAGTTACATGACAATGAAGCACATCATCAATAAGAAACATTTAAAGAACGCGCATCTGTGCCTTGTAAAATCTGTAATCAGTCGGGCCGCCTTGGGAGGAAGTAGCCTCCCAGATGCTGTGGCGTAACTGCACTGAGAAAATCTTGCTTCCACGTGGCAATTTCCTCACCCATCATTTCTTTAAGTTCATTTTGGGGGGCTCTGAAGGGGTTAGACCAGTGAGGGCAAAGCGGACCTCGGTTCAGCAACCTCGGTCCTCCAGTTCTGGCTAAGGAAGAATTCGGGGCCAAGACTCAACTCTAGGAGAAAGTTGATTTAGAAAGTCACAGAGGTAGAAGTGAGCTGTAGGTGAACTGGGCTCAGGAAGTGAGTTACAGAGGCACTAGGGAGGGCCCTTGGAGCTCAGGAGAGAGGAGGTAAAGGTGAAGAGGTGAAGTGTGGGGGGTGGGGAGAAGAAGGGGTGGGGGAGGGGCAAGGGAGGCGAAGTGGAGGGATGAGTGGTTCCCTGGAGCTGGGTCCTCGGTCCTAAGGGCTTTAAAGCGCAGGGATCCTCCCAGGGGAGGATCTCCACAGAATTTTTATCAGTTCACGGTCGTGGTCTCTGCTGACTGGTTGGAGCCAGGGCAGGGGTCGTTAGTCATCGCGACTGGTCCAGAGGTCTCTCGTCTGGCTCTGCTGCTTTCCTGGGCCTGAGCTGAAACGCAGTAGAGGCCTAGGTGTGGTCTCTGGGGATTTGTGCTTAAGCGGGTGGTGCCGGGCCTGTGGGCGGGGGTCCTATGAGGCTGCCCTCCTGCCCCTCGTTCCTCCTTCAAGGGGCCTATCACATGACGAGGAACGTACCAGGGGAAGGGAGATCAGGGGGTCTGCACCCCACAGCAGTGTGTGCCAGGGGAGGAAAGGTCGCCCCCGGGGCCCAGTCCCGTGTTCCCGGAGCAAAGGGCGCGCCTCCTGTGCAGCCCAATGAGTTTTCTACAACGTGTTGCATCATCACTTCCCGGGGACAATACTTCTTCTAGTAGAAAATCTGTTCCTGCCAGTCTCTAGGTGCCAAAAGCAATAAATGTAAACGTTCTGAAGAAATCATATTTCTGTGTTTTCCCACTATTATTCTTCAGCTATCATTTTGTTGTCTGCTAGTGATTGGTGGGAGATGACCGGCTATAGCTATTCAGGGGGTTTTATAGGTAAAGTAGAAACATTATGTCTATAGAGTTTATTTTTTATGATTTAAGCATGAAATTCTTTGGGTATTATAAATATACGGGGCTATTGTATTTTAGTAGTAGTAGCTAGCTAAGGGAGTTATTTACACATATTAGCTCTTATCTAATAGGTGCTGCTTCTCTTTCTTATACATGTCCAGCATTTAATTTGGTTGAAGGGCTTATAAAGTACTTGGGACACAAGGGTGCACATTGGAACATCTGCAGTTTTAAAATTTGGGATAATCAACCCTTACATAATAGGCAAGAACAGAACAAAACAAAACCCCCAGAAAGACAAAACCAAAGATGCCTTCTAAGTGTGAAGGCATTTTAAAGAGGTATTTCTTTAAAAAATATATATATATATTTATTTACTTTTAGAGAGAGGGTAAGGGAGAGAGAGAGGGAGAGAAACAGCAATGTGTGGTTGCCTCCCACATGCATGTGCCCCCACTGGGAATTGAACCGGGGACCCCTTGCTTCCCAAGCCCACGCGTGATTCACTGAGCCCCAGCAGCCAGGGCTAAGTGTGGCGTTTTAGGCGTCAATGAGTAGAGATGAGGTTGGTCACGACCCTTCGCGCTGTGCATCGTGTAGGAAGCTTTCTCCTTTACTCACTGGGCAGGACGACCTCCCAAGGGGCAATTACACGCCGGCCACGGGAGACCAAGCTTGTCCGGCATGCACTGGGCACCACGTCAGCATCTCCTTCAAAGTTTGAACAAATGATTTTACATTTAAAAGTCGATTTCTTCTGTTGCTCATTTTTGTGATACTGGAAACGAAGCAGCAGCCTCCCAGCAACTCCCCCCTCTCGCGGGAACTTGAATGGTGGCCACTGGCTGGGGGTGGAGCTCTGTCTTACAGGATGTAACCGGTGTCACTGGGAAACCATGTCGCACAGCTGAGCGTTTCCCTGTGAAAAATAGAACGTCCACTCATTGCAAATATGCCTGGATGTGTCACAGCCTGTTCTGTTTAACGACTCTGCATGCTTGTTGGAGAGTTATTTTATGATGAATTAGGGAACACGCATTTCTTTTCAAAATTGTTTTGAAATATCAGCCTACCCAAGCTGATTTATATTTTAAGGCTTAAGCCGATTTATCTGTTATTTTCAAAATATTTGCAAAGCCATTCCAGAACTGTGGAACTTTTCTAGTGAGTCACTGGATAGTTTTATGATCAGGGTTATATTTCTGTCTACTCGCTACTTCGGTTTGAGCCCTGCATGAACCTCTTGGAAGAAAACTGGGTGGGCTCTGAGATAGTCACTAAGTTAGTTGTAGTTGCTCTGGAGTGATTTATTATTCTTACAATACAGCATACCTTTGGAAAATAACACATATGGATTTTTATCTCTCTGTTGAAATTTCCTATGGAATTGCAGATGAATTTATCTGACATTTCCCAAATCGACTCTTCAGAGTGTTTGCTGGGTGAAGCCGTACTGGTAAAATAGCAATGACAGCGATGTCTTAGGCTTACACTGATCCTAACGATGAGTTATCTCGCTTGATTTTGTACTTAAAATAAACCTACCTAGTACGTGGTGAGATGCTATTATTCCCATGCTCACAAGTAAGAAAACAGATATTCAGACAAGTATCCAACATCAGACAGCTGATGGAATTGGTACTTGAACTTGGTCCTTCTGATTCCAAATCTTGTGCCGCTTTCTGTCTACTTACGCAACACTATTATTGTGTGTTTAATGTACATGCTTGCTTATCTGAGTTCTTTAAATTGTGGGGAAATGTCCCTTGTTGCACATATGTTACCTGAAATATTTATTTTAAAACAGTGACGACTGAAATGGGTTCAGTTCAGATATTTGTTGGGTGCCCACAACATAACCTGGCTCCGAATTAGACTTGTGTAGGTATGTCCTACCTACATCATCTCATTTCGTCTTCTTAAAGGTCTTCCAGTTCCATCCCAGCGATAAGACTGCTCAGTCACTTAGAGTGTCTGCCATGTAGGAGACATGTGTTTGTAGAGACTCTAACTTCTCCAGATGGTGAACTTAGGCTGCAGTGTTTATTCCACTAAAAATTTAGGAGACTGTGATAGCGTCCAGGCCCGAGTCTTAAAGAACCAGCAACTTCCCCTTCCTGGCTCAGATGCTCCCTCTTGAGACCTGGCGATGTGGCGGTCCCCGAGGACAGGCCCACAGCAGCAACTTGCTGTCCTGACTGTGGACTTCCACATGAGTCAAACCAAGCTCTGGTCCAAGCCCTGTCCCGACTGAAAACTTGTGAGAACTAATGTTGGCTGTTGTTTTAAGCCACTAAGTTTCAGAATGATTTCTGAAGCGTGCAATGGATCATTGGAACAAGTTTTGATACCTAGATGCGGGGTGCAGTGGTAGCAGAATCCCGAAACATGTGGCTTTGGCTTTGGGACTGGGCTGCAGGCAGAAGCCGGAAAGGCACTGGGGAAATGTCACTGAAACCCTCAAACAGTGCGTCAAGGACAATGCCAGCAGAGGTCTCAGGGCCTGGGGGGGACGGCGATGAAGGAATCCCTCTCAGGAAGAACATTCTTTATGTTCTCAAACTGCTTGTATTGAAGAAAAGAAAGTGACTTAGATCGAGGCTTCTCTTCAGTGGGGGAGAGCAGAGACTGTCATCTTTGGGCGCTGAGCATACATGTCCTACCTTTACTGCATATCTGACTTTGACAGCAATTCTTAGCTTTTTAAAATAAGTTGGCCATTGAACAATGCCAGGCTTAGGAGCATCATCCCCCTTCCCCCTTCAGAGTCAAAAATCCCCAGGTGACTTTGACCACCCCCCCCCTCCAAACTTAGCTGCTGAGAGTTAATAACCAAAACTGAACTACTGTTGACTGGAAGCCTTACTGCTGACAGAAACAACCGATTAACAACGATTTTGTATATCATATATATTCTATACTATAGAAGAAAATGTGACTAAGAAAAATAAGGAAGAGAAAATACATTTACAGTGTTTATTGAAAAAAGAATCCATGTAAAAATGGGCCCGTGTTGTTCAAGGGTTAGCGTAGGGAACTGGGTGTTAATACTGGAAGGACGCAAAGGGAATCAACTGGGGAGCAGAAGCCTTCTGGCTTCGCCAGGAAGTTACAGCTTGTCACACTCCCCAGGGAACCACTGGTCTGTCCACAGATCCCTGGGGCAAGGGACAGGCCAATAAAGGGCAGGTGAGCACATGGGCAGTAGGATCCAAGACAGATGACAAGAGAGGCCTGTCAGCCTTGCCTGAAAAACGGAAATGGGTGGGTCAGGGCTGGACCCGTCGGAAGGCCTGGGAAAGCTCTGGAAGCTGATGGGTTATTTTGAAAAACTGCCTCGTCCTTCCCAAGGCCAGATAATAGGATCCCAGGGAACAAAGTTCTCTCTCTCTCCACCATCCCCCTCAGCACAGGCTTGCCAGGTTTGTTGGCTCATTCTCAGCAGACACACAGCTCCAAAGGGCTGAGCTTTAATATGACACAGAATCTCTGGACACTGGCCTTATTTCTGAGCATGATGAAGGCTAGATTGGATTTTTCTCCACCAGTAGAATGGACAGAAATGGGACACTGGCACCCAGGGGCCCTGTTTTGATTTTGAATCCAGGGCCACAAATAAATCTTACTACCTGACAATCTCCCTTACGTGGGTCTCCTGGAACGCTCTCCTTGGGACACCACAAAAACCCCACTTCCACTGGCAACATCATCATCGATAAGATCTTATTTTATACGTTAAAAAGCCTATTAAAGTTTTCAGATTGGCTGTTGCCCAATGATCCCATTTTGAGGTAAGCAGGTCAGAAGGTTAAATGACAAGCACAAGCTGGCACTTTTGCAAGGGCGAGGGCAGCACCAGGTCTGGCTCCCCGTGAGTCGGGATCCCCCAGTGGGTGGTCCTACTGTGGGCGCCAATTCAACACTTGCTACCATTGCAACGGACAGGTAGTCCCAGGGACTGGAGAGCAAAAGGTCGGCCAGGCAGGACGCCATCCCTGCCATCCCTGCCTCTGAAAATTTCTCTTTCAGAATGCACTTTCTGGGAGAAAAGAAACACTCTGGTCGAATCGACTAGTTTTCCCTCCCTTTCCTAGCCCTTTATATTCTGCGTGCCATCCCAGGTAAATGTCTTAGGTCTGAAGGCCTGGTTTCTGCTCCAAGAACTTCAATATTTGATGAGTCTGGGAATGGAGAAGCTGATCCGAAACACACCCCACTGTTGTGGTTACATTGCTTTTCTCCTGTCTCCCTAAAATGTATACTTACAGGGGAATCCTGGGTACAATGCACTGGTCCAATTATACGTGACATTTCTTCTCCAAATTGGAGGGACCCACAGAGGAGGCCAGCAACCGCCTGTGGTGGGCCCTCACAGCGGCCGCCTGCAAGGCACGCCTGCTTCTCTGAGACGCACGGGAGAAGGTTGACAAGCTATTTTCTCACCTCTGACTTTTTCGAGACATTTTCCCACCGTGAAAGATATTGAGGAGTTTGAAATAATGACAGGCGAGAGGTAACCTCTTCCTGAACTTGGATAATTGAGAAACGGTAAGAAAGTTTCGGAACTATGTGAATCTCAGTCGTTTTCTCCTTTCCTTGAGGACTGGGCCACCGCCTCTCCAGCCCTCTGACTCCCCAGAATGTCCCTGCCATGATGCTGAGAGGTTCCCTCCAGGAAACCCTGGGGTCACCTACGGAGTTATGTTTTATCATTTTAAAGATTTTATTTATTTATTTTTAGAGAGAGGAGGAGGGAGGGAGAAAGAGCAATGTGTGGTTGCCTCTCACATGGCCCTCACTGGGGACCTGGCCTGCAACCCAGGCATGTGCCCCAACGGGGAATCGAACCGGGACCTTTTGGTTCCCAGCCGGCGCTCAATCCATGAGCTACACCAGCCAGGGCTGTTTTATCATTTTAAAAATCAAAATCGAATCATGACTCACGTGGCCGGCAGCCTGCTTTCTGGAAGACGCAGCACCAGCACACCTGAAGCCCAGGTGATCAGCGCTGTGGCCTCAGGGCAACGAAGTCGCTGGGAGAACAGGCACACAGGCCTTGCACGTGCCACCACCGACGGCCGCGTGGGAGGACGGTGGCCCTGTGACAGCGCCCTGCGAACCACACCCATGAGCCCTCCCAGAAGGCAGCCTCAGGACGTTGTACAAACCCTCAGGCAACGTCCGTGTGCTTCGGAGCCTGCTCTGAAGTTGCCGGTGTTGCCATGCACACCGACTGTGATGCCATCGGTGACGTCAACGAAATCCAACGGATTCAGTCGCGGGTGATGCTGAAAGGCGTTGCTGGGCGATAGACCACACGCCACGCCTATGTAGTCAAGGGAAGCGTTGATAAGGAACCTCGATCCCAAAAAGGTTTGAAACCGATCCTTTGTCCAATTTTGCAGAGGAGAAGGTGAGATGAAGACAGGGAGCTGGAGACTGTCCTGTTCCGCCGCCTGGCCCCTCAGGATGTGACCCCAGTGCCCAGGCCACCGCGCTGGGCCAAGGTGAACACCTGGCTCAGGCCCGTGCCCTCGTAGCTTGCGGATGACCCAGGACACGAGTGGG
>PVJI01008476.1:0-16182 GCA_004026765.1 Micronycteris hirsuta
GGGGAACTCAGATCAGCCACGGCCAAGACGCTTGTGAGGTAAGCAAGCAAAATACAACCAGAAAAACAAATTATAACCAGAGACATTGAAATTTAGAACATTCTGGCAGTAACCAGAGGGGAGGGGGAAGGGGATAATGGGGACAAGGGTATTCAGGAACTGCTATAAAGGACACATGGACAAAACCAAGGGGGAGGGTAGAAGCAAGGGAGGGAGGTGGGTTTGCCTGGGGCTGGGGGTGGGGGTAAATGCAGACAACTGTAAGTGAACAACAAATAATTAAAAAAAAAACAAAAAAAAAATAAGAAAAAGGAAAGATTTTATTTTACCTTCACTTTTTCTTCTCCGGCGCTCTTCACGTGGACTCACGTTCTGACCTGCTGCGTAGTCCTTCTCCCTGGAGGGCCTCTCCCAGCGCTTCTTGCAGCGCCTGTCTGCTGCAGTGAGCTCCCTCGGCCTGGGCTCAGGGAGCCTTCACCTTCTCCGCTCATGGGTCTTTGACGGGGCGTCGCTCTGGTGGGCCCCAGTCTGTCCCCTCGCGCCCCTTTCTCTCCGTCTTGTTTCTGCAGTTCGAATACAAATGCTTGGGGTAGATTTGTTGGTATTTAGTGTGTTTAGTGTTTTCTGAGCTTCCCAGATCTGTGGTTTAGTGTCTGTCCTTAATTTTGAAAAATTTTTAGCTGTTGTTATTTCACGTATTTATTCCTTTCTCCTCCTTGTTATTCCACGATGCATTTGTATCACTTTTGTAATTGTCCCACAGTTCTCCGCTATCTCTAGGGGTTTCCATTCTTTTTTCTCTTTGCATGTCAGTGGGAGGGTTTTCTGTGGACAGATCTTCGAGTTCGCTGCTTCTGCCCTCAGCCCCACCCACAGAGGCGTCCTCCCCTCTGGCGCCCTGTTTTCATTTGCAGCACTTCCTCTCCTCGCACACTGCTTACCTGTCCTTGCCTGACGTTCACTCTTTCCAAGAGAGCCCTCAACATGTTAATCGTCGTTATTTTAAGTTCCAGCTCTGATCATTTCGAAGTCTGTGCTGTGTCTGAGCCGGGTTCTGATGCTGGCTCTGTCTCTTGAGACGGGTTCTGTCTCTTCAGTCTGTCTCAGACGGCCTTTCAGCGCACCATGGAGTGCTGGGGAAGGGTGGGCTTGACGTGTCTGATAACAAACTGCGGTCCGTGGGCCTTCAGCTTGAGGTAGCACGCTAACCTGGCCCACAGCTGACTGCAGCTGTAGCTTAGGAGCCAGGGGCTTCAGACCCTCTAATGTCCTTATTTCTGTCTCTCCTGTTGTCCCTGGGGCTTTTCCACTGTAAGCTCTGTTGGGCTGGACCCTGTGGACGAGTACGGGGGTGGGAGCGCTCTGTAATCTCACGATTAAGCGCCAGCCTCTCACTGGCCTGTGCTCCCGGGCTGTGACCTTGGCACGGTTTCTTCCCTTTCTTCCCTCCTCTGGGGGAGATAAGAAGATAAGAGGGCCCAGAGTGGGGGCTGCCCCTCGCCCAGGGGAGATGCAGCAGCTCTGGGGATGCCATCCTCTCTGTGGAGTAGCCCTTTGTCATGGAGAACACCACGGGCTGGGTTCACAATGTCCTCTCCTCCCCGGCCCCCGCCTGACACAGGAGCTCCTGTTTCGTTGGCTTCCCGCGGTGTGTTCCTGGGAGTAGAACCCATGGCAGCCGGGCCGGTGGCTGCAGCCCCCAGGAGACTCGCTCATGCTCGGGTGCTCTCAGCCTCGGCCGTGTCCACTTGACCGTCAAAAGTTCTTGCCAGTTTGTGTGTCCAGTAGTTTCTGCTCTGGGTGAGCGTGTCTCGGCCAGTACTGTGGTATCATGTGTCTGCAGATTTCGGGGAGACCTCTGGGACCCTACTTTTCTGATGGGTCCAAGAAGAGTCATTGATTTTCAGTTCGTTCAGAGTTTTACTTGTAAGGACAGGAGTTGTGGCTGGTCAGCCCTTTCACATGTCAGGCTTGAAACCGGAAGCCCCTTCCCTGTTAAGTTCAATGTGGTTACTGCTATCAACTTTCGTAACTAACCATCTTATCAAATTCACTCAATTCTGACAGTTTTTCAGTTTAGACTTCTGGATTAACTAGGCGATCGACCATAACACCTGCAAGCAATGACAGTGTGGTTGGCTTCCCTTTGTGTCTGCTCCCTCTCCTGTCTGCCGTCCCTTCCCCGTGTGCGGGGCGCCTTCTCTGTCACGGGAGACATAGCGAGGGCCTCGCTATCTCTTTGAAAGAGCAGCTTCCCCTGTGTGCCAGGCCAGCAGGACCCAGACGGACCACCAGTACCAGCTCGTGTCCTCTTCGCCTGGGACGGCCAGCGCTAGGCGGGAGGCGGTAGCCGGCTGTCCCTCCCTTGCTGGGCTGTGCCGTCAGCGTCATTTCCAGCATGCCGCGTTGAGGACACTTGTCACTAACACAAGCAATGTGAGGGTGGGGGAGCCAGGAAGGAGTCTGTCTTTAGGTCCCAGCAAGTGTTTCCTGTCATTGGGGACCAGAGCCCATCCGCTGGCACGTTTGCCAGGAGACCAGAGCCGTCCCTGAGCGTCCACTTCTGAGGCCAGGAGGAGGGTCCGCCAGTGCTCCGGGAGACGGGCAGGAAGGGGCCTGTTCCCAGAGCGGCTCTCCAGGGAGAAGCAGCTCTGCTGTGTGCCCGCCTGCAGCTCCTCGTCCCTGTCAGTGGAAGCAGCCGAGGGTGCACGTCCCCCTCCTCGCTCCACACGAGACACGTGACCTTTCTGGCCTGACCAGCCTTCACAACACGCAACTTGATCTCCCCTCCCCACTCTCAGTCAGCTCCAGGTCTGCCTTTGTCTGGTACTTTTCTCTGAGAAGTCGTCTTTGGAGGGAACTACAGCTCCCAGAATGCATTCTTCAGGTCTGGCATTCACTTCCTGCCTCGCTGGAGCAGCCAGGTGCAAACATTTCCCGTCAATTGGCAGAAAACAACCTTGAAGAACCTTGGAGGTGTCGGAGTTTAGAAAATTTAGGGATGGGTAAGCCTCCTTTCACTGTCTTGGGCCAGAAAACGAAAATTTAAATTTCCTGCAGAAAATGTAATTATTTTTTGCATTTTGGTTAAGATTTTAATAAAAGAAAAATGAAATCAGAAAATATGCATAGAAAAGCCTGTCAGATTTATGCGAAGAGACTGAAAGTGGCAAATAGGCCCAATCCCTTATTATTATACTTTTTATTTATTTGACTTTTAAATTCACTTTATTTTTATTTTTCTAATGAAGCATAATTTACATAGAGCAAAATACACAGATCTTAAGGAGTTAGTTTAATGGAATTGGACAGGCTCGTGTCACTGGACGTCTGGATTTTAGAATTATCTTGTGGGTCCTCCTCCTGCTCAAAGCTTCAGTGAGACCAAGGGGAGACCTGGCCGAGGAGCCGCCAGCAGCCCCGCAGGTAGCCGGGCAGGTTGGTCTGGTTGAGGAACTGGGGGCGCTGCTGGCGAGGGGCACAGAACCTGCCAGCCTGTCGCCGACTGCTTACCGCTGGCCCCGGCGTCCTGGCCGGAACAAAGGTCCTTACTGCTGCGTGCACTGCAGCCCGCCAGGAGGGCCACGCATGCGGCGGTTCTCAGAGCGGTCAGGGCCCTGGGGCAGAAGCCGGCCCCGCAAACCTCGGCTGGCCGCAGTTCCGACCTTTGTGTCCAGTTCAGTGTCACTCTTGCTACTTAGAGTGTCTCTTCTAGCTTTTAAAACAAGAGTCATTTTAGGGTTTTCTAGTCTTTTACAATATATTGCCCAATAAACACTGCTTCTTCCCTTCCTGTCTTTGGCGTAGCGCGGCTAGGTGTGTGTGGAGTCTACCCAGTGAGCACTGTGGCCTCAGAAGCAGATGGTCCCTAATGGCTGCCCTGTGTCCAGAGGCACGGGCTAGCCTTGGATGCGTGTAGGCCCCATACCACCTGGCACACCTGTTCTGGCCAAGGCAGAGACGATTCACAGGCACATTTGGGACTGAGGGGCTCCAGACAGGTTTGTCAGACTCAGCAGGCCAGGCACTCAGCAGGGCCCTGCCTGCTCTTCTGGAAACACCTGCCCACCTTTGCTCACCCCATCTCTCTCAGGGGCTCTGCCCTGTCCTGGGGCAGTGTCTAGCCTTGGATGTGTGGCCCACATTTTCCCCCTGATGTTGCTGATCCCCCACCACCCCCACCCCCTGCCCTTGTCCATCTTTCTAAACCCCAGTGCTCCCTGAGCCTCACTCCCCATGTGCCAGTTCTGGTGACTGTCTTCTGGGCCCCATCCCCAGGCCTGGTCAGTCCCCCACCCCACAAGGCCTGGTTTGCACACCCCTTGCTCCCCTCTGGGCCTCCTCTCCGCTGCCAAGCCCCCCACAGCACAGTGCCTGCTTGGTGGGCCTTCACTCAGACTTGGCCAGCGCACTGTCACGGAGCAAAGAAAGGACAGGTGTGACTAGTCGAGCAGTCCGCTAGTCAGCCCTGCTGTCTCGTGCCCAGACCCTGCGTCAGCACCCTGCAGTGTAAAAGCTGCGGCCTAGGCCTACTGCAGGCCCACCGGCTTGGATCTCCCAGAGTGGGCTGGGCTCTGCGTCTGTCCGGCCTGACTCTGCCGCAGCCCGTGTGCCGGTCCTGCCCGTCCTGTGGAGCAGCTGGGGCCTTTCCCTTGTGAACCCTCCCTGAGCACGTGCTCCATCCTGTGCTCCTGCCTCACCTCTGTCTGCCTTGTGACATCACTTTGGGAGAAGTGCGCACACCTCTTACCTACTAGCAGACGTGGGCAGGGGTGGAAACCCCTCAGCTCCGTCTTCGGCTGGCACAGGGGTTCCTGGGAGCCCTGGGCCCCCGGAGGTGGGGGTCGGCCCAGTCCAACTTCACCCAGACTTCTTCCCGTAAGCCCCGTTGGCAGCAGGCGCTGAAGCAGAGGTGGACCAGCCCCCATCTGCACACCACGCACAGTGTCCCTGTGTCACTGTATGCCGGGGACAGAATGGGTACTCGCTTGCTGAGAAACCTGGCTACAGGCAGCCGGTTCCTCTGGACGTGCTGTGAGCCAGCCGTTGGGTCAGGACATGGGGGACTTGCAGGGTGGCACCAGCCCTCTCACCCCCAGCTCTAAGGAACGGGTGGAGGGAAGTGGGCCTGGGGAAGGACCAAAGTGCATGGGGCCACGCTGGGACCCCCAGCCCTCACCAGGCCCTCCCGGCACCCTGTGCTATGAGGCCAAGGCTGTGGCCAGCCCCTGGACAGGATAGCTGGGGTCGAGGGTGTGTGACTCACCCTGGAGGCCACTGTTTTCATGTGAACACGTCTATAGAAATTGGGATAGTTTACCCCCAGATCAGTATTTCTGGCTTTCCTTAAAACACCATAGGACCTGCAGCAGAGGATCCTCATCCCTTGGGGGGGCTGTTGGCTGGTGCAGACCAAGGCCCGGGAGGATGGACTGCTCGCTGGGACACCCGCTCCGGGGCCGTTGTCACCCTGCCACTGTGTCCCCTGCTGTGCTGCTGGAACACAGTCAGCAGGTCCAGAGAAAGGGCTTTTCAGTCTCTGGTTGCTTTTTGTTTCTTGTTTGTTTTGTGGATGTTTTGCCTCTTAACGTGTTTATTGAGGTGTGGTTACGTAAGTGAAACAGCCTCCTACTCGGCGGCACGCACGGCCCTGCTGTTCTGCGGTTCCCCGGGGCCTCCCCGTCTCAGATCTCGTGCCGGGGGGCAGGACCCGTACCCTTTTGTGCCTGGCTGCTTTCTTGCAGCGTCGTGCTTTTGAGAGACCTCGGGTAGTGTTTTAATTGCTACTCTTGTTGCAGTGTGACCAGACTGTGTAGTGGACACTCTGTTCTTTACAGGTTTTCTTTGACCAATTAAAGGTCCATTTTCTTGAGTCTTCTGGAGGAACTTGAGAAGAGTGTTGTCCAGTATTCAGCTGCAGAGTTCAGCGCGTATCAGTCAGAAGGGCCTTATTTATCGTGTTGTGTGTCCTGTCTCTGGTATTTTGTTGGCTCGGACGTAGACATGAATCGGTGTTTCCTTTGCTTCTTTCCGTGGACGTCTGTCTCTGCGGCGCTTTCTGCCACACGGGCACTGCCGCTGCGTCTGGCGCGTGAGCCCTCGCGCCGCGGCCCCTGCATTGTGGCTTGCACCTTCGCCTCTCGAAGAGCGTTTCGGCCTGAACTTCGTTTTACTGATAGTTTCTTCCTGGCGCGTCTGCCCCGCCGTCTGAAACGCCCTCCGAGTCACTTTATTTGGTGCCTCTCTCGTTCTCAGCAGAGTTGAGAGTCTTACTTTCTCTAAACCCCTGGAAGAGCTTTTTCCTGTTCAGTGAGTTCAGGTGTAGCTGGTCTCAGTTCTGCCTTACTGTTTACGTCCTGTCTGCTGTCTTGTTTTTAAAGTCTCCCCGGTGTGTTCTGGTTCTCGGTTTGTCAGCCTCGGTGTCGGGACTCTTAAGATAGGCCACCATCCTGCTGCCTCTCCCCGCCCTGCTTCCCACGGCTGAGCACCACCCTGTGCAGTTGGGGCGTCCACCCCCTCCCCGGGACCCAGGCCCACGTTTGTGCTGCTGAGGCCTGTGTCCGGGACTTAGCCTCTGATTCCCTCTGCTGTCATGTCCCACCGTCTCTTGGCAAAGTCTGCCTTCTGGTCACATCCTCAGGGACAGTTCACAGGGACAGTGCTCCCTGAGGGTAGAGACTGTCCCTGACCTAAGGTCCCCTGTGACTTCAAGTTCTGTGATAGCCGCACCAGGAAGGGAGAGAGAAGCGGGCGAAGTGGCCGTTGATAACACACTCTGTTTGACCCCGCGTCATTGTTTCCATGTGCAGAACAGCAACACCTGAGACGTTTGGGGTCCTTTTTCTGAGACTGGGTTTTGGAACGCCACGTGCTGCACACCTGAAGCTCGCCTCAGTGGACCGGCCATGTTTCCATTGCTCACCTGTGTCCATCCACTGCCATGTGGGTGGCTCAGGCCTGTGGCCTGCCTGTCAGGAAAGGTGTGGTGGCTGTGGGACCTGTGGCTCGCTTCTGTCCTCGCCTCTTGTAAGTGCGGCACCAAGGTCTTCCACTGTGAAAGTCCCTGTGGGCTCTGCGGCTTCCCCTGTCCCGACATCCTGTGCGTGGGGCCAGGGGGACGTGGCCACACCCCTCAGCCCAGCACTTTCGGGATCCTACGCGTGTCAGCAAGCATCCATGCCAGGCAGCCGTCTGTTGTCTGGATGGCCCTGTTTGTGTATCCATCCCATGAAGAGCTTTGGGCTGTTTCCATGTTTGAGCTGCTGCTTTGACCACGCATGTGCAGTGATGTGTGTGGACATGTGTTTTGGGGTCTTGGGTGGGCTTGCTGCAGGGCCCTGGCTCCTCCTCAGCCTGAGGATCCACCCAGGATTCTCCCACCACAGGCTCTGACCGCCACTTTGCACTGCAGGGGCTCTTGGCGGGCCTGACCCCAGGAAGGGGTCAGGATGGAGGCAGCCGGAGGTTTGCAAAGAGTGTGCTGGCGCCACTGCACTGAGCCTGACGGGGTCTGCTGGGTGCGAGACCCCGAGGCGTCGCCTCTCTGTCTGTAAGACCGTGGTCTCTGTTCACTCTGAAGAGCCTGGGCTTGCACCGTCCTGCTGCCTGGCGCTGCCATCAGAGGGTCAGGCTTCAGACCACCCAGCTCCTCTGTTTGGCATGTCAGTTGGTGGCAGCCTGTCTTCTCAGTGTTCAGGCTGCAAATGCCCAGTCACCTCCCTCCCACCCTCCCAGGTCCTATCCCCGCTGTCCCGCCCTCTGCCCTCCACCACCAGACGCTTCCTGTGGCTGCAGCCGCTCTGCTCTGTCAGTCTGCCAGTCTGGTCTCAGGCCTCTGAAGCGCTCTGTTTACTGGTCAGAGTCGAGGCCAGAGCCCTCCCCGGCCAGGCGAGGCTGGCCCAGTGGACTGGTGGCCCACCTGCCAGTCCACTCTCCTCAGGGGCGACCTCTGCACACTCCTTGGGGGACCAGCCTTGCCCACCAACCCCCACTTCCCTTTCTGGCTTATCACCTAATGTACAGTAAATTCTGCCTCTTTTCCTTAGTTCTTCGTGCATGGTGGGTCTCCCTTCACTGGGCGGTATGGGCACAGGATGGGCAGCAACATTCATCTCTTGTAGCTTCAGGGCTAGTGCTGCCTGCCTCCTGGGGGTGAGCGGGTGGAGGGGAGGGTGAAGACAGCAGGCCGCGCACGGACACGGGCAGCAGCTGCTGCTGCTCTGGCCTCTTGGTTCTGAGGCTCTGATGCCTCACGTGCATCAGAGACTCTAACTGACCTCCCAGTTCAGATTCTCGTGTAATTGTGCACGTTTATCAGCCACCCCTCGCTCACTCTGCAGGCGGTCTACAAAGGCAGCACTGAAGGGGGGGCAAGTGGGGGATGAAGAGCTCTCACCCCGACTCTGGCCGGGCCGCCGCCCTGCCCTGTGTGGGCCTGGGGCTGCCACCAGCCTGGCCTCCTCCTTGGTCCTGTTGTTTCAGCTGAGGTCCGACGCTGCCCCACCTCCAGAGCCCTTCGACTTCCCTTCCTCCTGGGCGTTATTCTCCCAGACTGCTTCCTGTTTATAGCTGAAGGTTGTGTCATTTCAGAGGCCTAGATACTTCCAGAACTCCTGTCCCGTCCTCATGTCTCGTTCTCCCTCCTGCATGGGGACTGCCACGTTCTGACTCTCCATCTGCAAGACGACATTTGCTCATCATTTGGCTTTTTTCGTTCCATCTCAACAGGTGGCTGGTGGCATGTTCGTAGTCCACGGGATCAGCTGTGATGCCACGGCGTGTGCCCGAGAGTGTGTTTGCACGCAGAGCTCGGCGGGCTCCTTCAGAAGGAGACCAGTGGATGCGGAGCCACTGACTGTCTCTCCCGTTTGTCCTCAGAGCCCCCCAAGATGAACCCCGTGGTGGAGCCGCTGTCCTGGATGCTGGGCACCTGGCTGTCAGACCCGCCAGGGGCCGGGACCTTCCCGACGCTGCAGCCCTTCCAGTACCTGGAGGAGGTGCACATCTCCCACGTGGGCCAGCCCATGCTCAACTTCTCGTAAGTGCATGCGGGCTCCGGGACACCCCGGTGGGGCAGGTGTGTCCCAGAGGCGCCTCCTCCTCCCCGGGACCCCAGCTGGACACACGGTGGGCGGGAGGGGTGGCCCAGCTTACCTGCGTGTGGGATGGTACCGGGCTGGCAGGACCATGGCCTGTGTCCCCAAACACAGAAGTAAGTGCTTATGTCCAGCTTCCTCCCTCACCCCAAAATTACTGAAAAGGAGAGGGTGTGGCCTTCTCGTGGACGCACCCCCCGAGCTAGTCGAGGTCCGCGAGGGGCTGTCAGTGTGACGCTCAGATTCTCACTGGACAGCAGAGCTGCAGTCGCTTGAGGCCCGCGGCTGCAGGAGCGTCAGCCCCGCCCGCAGTGGGAGAGCGGCACTGCTCGCAGGGGCAGGGCACAGGGTAGGGGCCTGAGAATGCTTTTGTTTGTTTAATTTTTTAAAATATTTGATTTATTTATTTTTAGAGAGGGGAAGGGAGGGAGAAAGAGAGGGAGAGAAACATCCACGTGTGGTTGTCTCTTGCACACCCCCTACCGGGGACCTGGCCTGCAGCCCAGGCCTGGGCCCTGACTGGGAATCGAACCAGCGACCCTTTGGTTCCCAGTCCAGCACTCAGTCCACTGAGCCACACCACCTTAGGCGAATGTTTTTATTTTTAACTACAGAAGTAACACTCACTTTTTAGTTCAAACCATAAAGAAATACAAAAAGTAAAACTCTCTCCTTTCCCCATCTGCACTTACGAGTTACAAATTAAGAATATCATTAAATTAACCTGA
Organism: Micronycteris hirsuta; assembly: GCA_004026765.1. Classification (NCBI taxonomy): domain Eukaryota; kingdom Metazoa; phylum Chordata; class Mammalia; order Chiroptera; family Phyllostomidae; genus Micronycteris; species Micronycteris hirsuta. The sequence continues at coordinate 9,824 of PVJI01008476.1, forward strand.
TACTGTTTGTGTCATGCTGAGTGACTTCAGAAGGATATAGAAGATCTTGTTTTAGAAAATGTTATCTTGCTGTGGCCGAGTAGCTCATTTGGTCAGAGCGTCGTCCCATACACCAAGATGTTGCGGGTTCGACCCTTGTCGGGGTGCTCACAGGAGAAAACCGATTGGTGTTTCTCTCTCACATCAAGGTTTCCCTCTCCCCCACCCCCTCCAGAATCAATAAATCCTTGGGTGAGGGTTTATTTATTTATTTATTTATTTATTTTTAAAGATGTTATTTATTTATTTTCAGAGAGAAGAGAAGGGAGGGAGAAACAGCAATGTATGGTTGCCTCTCACGTGGCCCCCACTGGGGACCCAGCCCGCGCTCAATCCACTGAGCTACACCAGCCAGGCCTAAATTTTTTATCTCATTCCTTTTTGCCATTTTCTCCATTTTTTTTAATTCCCACCTGAGGTTATGTTTATTGATTTTAAAGAAAGAGGAAGGGGGAAAGAGAGAGAGAGAATCGTCTGTGTGCGAGAGAAACATTGCTTGGTTGCATCCTCCTCACGCTCCAACCAGGGATTGAACCCGCAGCCTTTGGTGTATGGGACAAGCTCCAACCAGTCGAACCACCCAGCCAGGGCTTTTGTGTTATTCTCTACCAAATGGGTGAGGGCAAAGCAATATTCTGCACATGGCATAGAAGGAGACAGTTCTGGATAACACAGAGTGACCCACAATGTAAAGCAGTCTTTTTAAACAGTGGGCACAACCCACGGAGAATTTTTTGGCTAGCCTTAAAAACTAGAATGTAGTAGGAAGTATACATTTTGGTGATTGCAGTGGTGGTGTTAGGTTGTGACCTTGAGCACATTTCTCACTGGCAGTCACGGCAGAGAGAGGGCCTGGGCTGCGGCTACCAGTGCTGACCTGTCAGGAGTGACCTGGTTAGGGGTGGACTCCGGCGGCTGCTTATAATGCTGGGGGGTCCTGTTAGGGTCTGAGGCCTGTTGGCACAGCTGCCTTTCACCACGGTGAGTGCGCATCATGGCGCAGGCAGAATGACAAGAAGCCAGGTCCTGACTCAGGGCCTGTTCTGTTTCCTGCCTTGGGGGTGAGTGGGGTCTGAGGCAAGATGGTAGCTCCCGGGAGGGCAGGCCTGGTGTCGGGGTGGGGTTTTACCTGCCGGTGCCAAGGCCTGAAGCATGTCGGGGGTAGGGGCTGGCAGGGCCTTGGGAGGGGCCCTGAGTTGTAAGGGACAAGCCGCTGTCCTGCAGATGCAGACAAGCCCGGCAGAGTGGCCTGTGGCAGGAAGGTTCCAGGGAGTGCTTCCAGGTACAGGTAGAAGCCCCAACGCACCTGGTAGCCGCAGCCTGTGTGCTCCGCTGCCCAAGTGTCTAGTCGTGTTGTCAGCACGCCGTCTGTTCCCACAGGCACGAGAGGCGCGTTCCCTTGTGCTCAGTGGGGGCCTTGTGAAGTGAGGGGGCGGCCGCAAAGCCGGTGCTGGGTGCCCTGCGTCCCTGCACTCACCCCTTGGTTCGTGTGCAGGTTCAACGCCTTCCACCCGGACACCCGGAAACCCATGCACAGGGAGTGTGGCTTCATCCGGCTGGAGCCCGACACCAACAAGGTGGCCTTTGTCAGCGCCCAGAACACAGGTACCCACTGCCGGCCGGCCAGGTGCCCCTGAAGAGGCAGCCTTCACCTACTTACTCTCAGTCACTCCAGAGTCCCTGCTCACTGGTCCTGGGGGTGCCTTTCAGGGACCTGGGAGCCATCAGGTCGGGTGCAGTGGGGCTAACAGGTAAGGTCCCCAGGAGGTGGGGGTGCTACTGGAGTGTCCTGTGAGGACGGGCTGACTTACTTTCGACCGAGTTCCTGTGGGGACAGCAGCTCCCGGCTCCTGCCCCGTGCTGCATGCAGGAGCTTCCTGTGGAGGAGGGCTAGACCGGGGAGGTGCGCTGTCCCGCCGACAGTCTGCCTGGGAGTCTGCTCTGCCCCCAGAGGGGGGTCATCCCCAAGTAGCTTCCTAGGTTCGTTAGTTAGAAATTACTCAGAACCCACCTGTTGACCTTTACCTGTCCACTGGCCGAGGTGAGTCTCACTGCCTGGAAGCAGGTAGATGATCAGGACCAACCCAGTCTGGAGGAGAGCTGCCCAGGGCGTTGGTGGGCTGGAAGTCAGAGGGCACCAGAAGGATATCCATTCCCCTGACCACTTCTCCCTCTGATCAGCCCCCAGGGACCTGCTGGGCGGGGGGCGGGGCTTGCAGTCAGAGCATCCCTGACTCCCCAGGGCCACCCCCTGTGGGTCACCGGCCCCAGCTGTAAGAGGGCTTGTGTCTTTTCCCTCTTGATACCCAGGAGGGTCACTGCAGGCAAGGGGGCCCTGTGGCCTCGATGGCTGCAGAGGCCAGCCCTGGTGCACCCGGGGCGCAAAGGTGGTCGCAGGAGCTGGGCCACCGAGAGCCCGGGCCAGACCACAGTGGTCTGACGGACGGACCCCTTTCAGGAATCGTGGAGGTGGAGGAGGGCGAGGTGAACGGGCAGGAGCTGCGCATCGCGTCCCACTCCATCGCCAGGATCTCCTTCGCCAAGGAGCCCCACGTGCAGCAGGTGAGCCCCCGAGACCGGGCGCCACGGCGCGCTCATCCTGGCCAGCAGGGCGCACGGGAGCGCTCTGGCTTCCCCCTCTGTCGTGGGGACCTGCCTCTGGCACGTCACCTTCCTCACTTCTTCCACGCGCCTGGCCAGGTCCTGGTCTGTGTTTGTGCTACAGACACGCTTTCATGTGTGTGTCAGCTGCCTGTGCAGACATGTCCACACCTGCCGCGTCTGAGGGCAGGTGCACTTTCAGTGTTGGTAGACACTGAGTGCTCGCTTTGGCAGCGTGTGCACCAAAATGGGAGCGACACAGAGAAAGTTAGTGCAGCCCTGCACCAGGATGACACGCAGATTTGTGAAGCATTCTATATTTAAAAAAAACCTGTTGATAGACACCGAAATTCCTTTTCTTAACGAAGGCGTTCCCGCCAGCAGTGCGTGCGTGCCTGGCTCCTGACGCCCTGCAAACGTGCTGTGCTCTCATTCTCATGATGCTCTCGGATGCGACACATAGGAGAGGGCGTCTTGTTTTTGTGTGTGTGTTTTTTTAGTGTATTTTATTGTTTATGCTGTTACAGTTGTCCCAGTTTTTCCCTTTGCCCCCCTCCACCCCACTCCCTCCAGCATCCCACCCCTCAGTTCATGTCCATAGGTCGTACATATGAGTTCTTTGGCTTCTCCATTTCCCATACTGTTCTTAACCTCCCCTTATTCTGTACCTACCGTTTATGCTTCTTATTCCCTGTGCCTTTTCCCCATTCTCTCCCCTCCCCTCCCCACTGATAACCCTCCATGTGATCTCCATTTCTGTGATTCTGTTCCTGTTCCAGTTGTTTGCTTAGTTCGTTTTTGATTTTGGTTTTGTTTTTTTTATGTTTGGTTGTTGATAGTTGTGAGTTTGTTGTCAGTTTACTGTTCATAGTTTTGATTTTCTTTTTCTTAGATGAGTCCCTTTAACATTTCATACAGTAAAGGCTGGGTGATGATGAACTCCTTGAATTAGACCTTATCTGGGAAGCACTTTATCTGCCCTTCCATTCTAAATGAGAGCTTTGCTGGATAGAGTATTCTTGGATGTAGGTCCTTGCCTTTCATGACTTGGTAAACTTCTTTCCAGCCCCTTCTTGCCTGCAAGGTCTTTTTTGAGAAATCAGCTGACAGTCTTATGGGAACTCCTTTGTCGGTAACTGTCCTCTTTTCTCTTGCTGCTTTTAAGATTCTCTACTTATCTTTAATCTTGGGCATTTTAATTATGATGTGTTCTGATGTGGTCCTCTTTGGGTCCAACTGCTTTGGAACTGTCTGTGCTTCCTAGGCTTGTATGTCTATTTTCTTCACCAAATTACGGAAGTTTTCTTTCATTATTTTTTCAAATTTCAATTTAAGTTTTCAATTTTTTGTTCTTCCTCTTTTTCTGGTATCCCTATGATTTGGATGTTGGCACGTTTGAGGATGTGCCAGGGTCATCTTATTCTCTCGTTTTGATTTCTTGTTTCTTCATTCTGTTCTGGTTGACTGTGTATTTCTTCCCTGCGTTCCAAACTGTTCATCTGCATCACAGCTCCTTCCTGTCACTGTTGGCTCCCTGTGGACTTGTCTTCATTTCACTTGGTGTAGCCTTCACTTCTTCCTTTACGTAGTCACTATATTCAACCATTCCTGAGAGCATCCTGAGCAGCAGGGTTTTGAACTCGGCATCTAATTGGCTGGTTATCTGTTTCATTTAGTTCTTTCTCTGGGGTTTTGATCTGTTCTTTCGTTTGGGCCATACTGCTTTGTCTCCTCGGTTTGGCCGCCTCCCTGTGTTTGTTTCTGTGTATTAGGTAGAGGTGGTTTGACCCCCTGTCTTAGCCCACCGGTTAGGTTGTATGGAGCAGAGCCTTAGGTAGTTGCCAGGGTGGGGCAACCCGCTTCGCTGCTCTGTGGCTCTGCGAGTGGGGGAGGAGTCGGGACAGTGGCGCTGCCTGGCTGCTGGAGGCTTGCTCAGCGCTCGTCCTGCTTCTAGTCACTCCACCCACTTCCTGTATGCAACTGGCGCCCCTCTAGCTGTTGCCCTGGTGGTTGTTCCCAGAGTGGGGGGGGTTGTGTATGTTGTGGGACCGCGCTGGCCCTTTACATGGACTCTTCTGAGAGACTGGCCGTTTCTTCTGCCGCCCCAACCCCCGCTAGCCTTTACAGCCAGAAGTTATAAGGCTTTATTTTCCTGATGCTGGAACCCTGGGCTGTGCAGTCTGGCCTGGGGCTGGCATCACTTGCTCCCCAGGTGTCCCCTGATTTTTATCCACCACACGTGAATGTGGAATCTCATCACCGCTTCCACGCAGCGTCCTCCACCCCGGCTCCCCACCTCCACCCCTCCTACCTGACCAGATGAATGTGGTTTCCTTAAATGCTTGGCCGTCAGACTTCCATACAGTTTGATTTTCTAGCAGTTCTGGATGATTTCTATTTTGAGGTTAGTTGTGATCCTTCTTATGGTTGTGCAAGGAGGCAAAGCATGTCTGTCTATACCTCCATCTTGACCAGAAGTTTTCTTTGTGTTTTAAATTTAACTTATGAGCCCTGGCTGGTGTAGCTCAGTGGATTGAGCGCTGGTTGCGAACCAAAGGGTCGCTGGTTCAATTCCCAGTCAAGGCATGTGCCTGGGTTGCAGGCCAGGTCCTCAGTGGGGGCCATGTGAAAGACAACCATACGTTGATGTTTCTCTCCCTCTCTTTCTCCCTTTCTTCCCTTCTGTCTAAATATAAATAAATAAAATCTTTTAAAAATAAATAAGTAAATTTAACTCATGAGTGAGAGGGAACTGTTGGTATTTCTTGTTCTGTGTACTTGACATTCAAAGTCATTGCCTATTTCTCTATGGGCTTTCATTGTCTTACCAGTTTATGGGAGCTTTTACATACAGGGATAGTAATCTGTTGTCAGCTGTACATGTGAGCGTTGTTTCCCCATTGGGTGGCTCTGTGTGCCACCCACAGGATGTAAGCTCTTTGGTAGCTGCTCCTGGGGGTCTTGCCATTTGGGGTGTGTGGTTCATGCTCAGGAATGTGTTTTGTCCAACAGCATAAAATGTTCCTCTGTTTTCTTGTCCTCTTGGAGCTTTTCCCCTTCGGACCTTCAGATTTGTTTTTACAGGATGCAGCGAACATTTCTGACTTTCCCGGGTGGGTGACCAGTGACCCCACAGGTTCGACATGTCACACCTGTCAAGCCACATCCCTAGAAATAGGGGAGGGTCCTGTTTCTTTTCATCTACTTCTTCGTTAGAAATTTAAAATTGTCTACTCATTTAAGGTTAATCTGAGCTGCGTGTTGCATTTTAACATCTAGGGCAGTTCTTGATCCTTTTCTCTAAATTGTCTTGGTTAATTCTTAAGCATTTCCTCATCTAGATGAACTGCCGGTTGAGCTTGTCCAGGAGCATAAGAAATGGATGTCAGGGCCGTGTGAGCTCCGAGTTGATGGGGAGAGTCGGCGTCTTTCCGCTGGTGGCGGTGCCGGCCGCGGCGGGGGTGTCGCATGACTCCAGGTCTTGTTTGGCATGCAGCCATCCCTCGCTAATCTCGGTTCACTTATTGCAGCTTCACTGTATCGCTGGGGGGCGGGGGGGGGGTTGTTGTTGTTGTTTTTTTAAGATTTCATTTATTTATTTTTAGACAGAAGGGAAGGGAGGGAGAAAGAGAGGGAGAAGAACATCAGTGTGTGGTTGCTTCTTGTGTACCCTCTACCAGGGACCTGGCCCACAACCCAGGCATGTGTCCTGACTGGGA